>JASANV010001298.1:0-17540 GCA_030849715.1 Trypanosoma mega | reverse complement strand
ATCTGTGTAGAGTATCGTTTTTTATACATTTATTTCTGTAATGAGTGTTAAAATTATGCCTCAAATGATAACCTTTTTTTGGTATTGTTTTTGTTTTGATATATGTGTCACCTCTTTGTGTAGTCATTGTGCTCTCGTTTGGAGCGCGTGTAGAGTCCCAAGCACCCACTCATCTCAAAGGGAAAGAAAAAGTATACATATATATATATATATATATATTAGTAGAAGAAAATCAATTTGAGTGATGAGTGCCGATCCACAAGGTGTGACACTAAAGACAGCCGTCAACACGCGTGCCCCCCTCGCCGATCGCGTGCCTCGTCCAAAGCGACATGACGAACTCGTCCCCGCCGCGACCGCGTTGCATCACGGCATTTACACCACATACGACAACGCCTATGGTGCTGTTCCCGCGCGGAGTGACACCTCCGACGGAAATCGTTACCTCACCCTCCTCCGCTCCATGCGCTCCGGGTTGGCGGATGGGTCTGGCGCGAACCCTTCGGCCGCCACGCACCCATTAAGGATGGCCGTTTCCCATGCGCGTAGGCACTGCCCGCCGCTCGTCTCCGTGCCGTTCCCGACCGCCGAGTGGGAGACGGAGTTGCGTGGAAGTGGACGGCACATGGAGTGGGACGCGTGTCGCGACTTTTACAGCTCCGCCCGCCGCATCGAACGCGTGGATGATGACCTCCGTGGGGGATTGGTGGGGAACACCCAACGCGCCGTGGATATCGCCCGAAAGCGCGCCACAAACCCCGCCCTATGCCCTCCCGAGGCGCGTTACGCCTGTTACCCCCCGCAACGCCCGCCGTCGTACAACGACATCAACGGCCGCCCAATGCGCAGCTGCCTCGATGCCGTCGACTGCACCCAACTCGCACCACCAACGGAGGCGCAGCTCGGGTTTGATCGCGCCCCACTCGAACGCCTCCCGATGGATCCGTGTAACCCGAAGGAGGTGTTGCCGATTCCGACGGATGTGGTCACGCAGGAGCGTCTCCTCACGCGATGGGGGACCTCACGTCCGCTGTTTGCGGGGACCGCGAAGGTGCAAGAGGCGGCAGTGCCAAACTACGCGGGGCACGTCCCAGCGCACGCGGAGAATGTGGCAAAGATGCGGGGGAATGATACGGACCCGATACGGGTGTGGGCCAAGGCGTTTATGACCCTCGCCGAGCACGGGGGCGGGGTGGATGCGGGATTTCGCTGTAAGAATCCGTTGGTGCGACGGAAAACGGGAACCCGTGCGCGCGCCGTGAAGGAGCTGAAGCCGAGGAATGAAGAGACGATTCGACAAACGGTGGAGGGGGATATGCTGCAGACCACGGTGCTGCGCACCACGGCAGAGGAACGGTCCATAAACAGGCGAGAAGATAAGAATCCTCGAATTTTTCATTGAAGCCTCAAAATGAGGAGAGAGGAGCGCAAAGAAGAACAAAAAAAAAAGGGGGGGAAGGAGAAGAGAAGGGGAGTGAGGGAGAATTCCTGTGTACTGTTTTTTTTTTTTTTGACAGTGATGTAAATGAGAGTGAGAAGGCAAAAACAGAAGCACATACATACGTTTATTTAAAAATACAGAAAGGAAAGGGGTGTTGAGTTTGAAAAATATGTAAGGAGATGAGACTTTTCGGCGGAGGTGCATGTACAAAAAAGGGCCAAGAAAAAAAAAAAAAAGAGGGAGAGAAGGAGCGAAAAAGAAAAAAAACGTGGATTCTATTTTGTGTGAAAGAGTGTGCTTTCACTGTGCGGTGATGTTTGCCGAAAAGTAATAAATGGCAACGTAATTGTTCGTTTATATTGTATATATATATATATATATATATATGGCTGTGTTGATTTTTGCAAATCTACACCTTTTCTATTGTCCTCTTATGCTTTTTTTGTTTCTCTTTTTTATGCACTTTTGCCTCCCAGCAATTCTTTTTTTAGGAGATGGGAGAAACAGTTCATCACCTGAGGTATGTGTATATTGTCATTACATATATATATATATACATATATATATATTTCTGTATGTTTCTTTGTTTCTGCAAATTGGATGTAGCGTCTACAATTCACCTTTTGTGTTATATACATATATATATATATATACTGATGTTATTGCTACTATTATTTCGGCTGATTGGGTGAGTTTTTTTTTTTCTTTTCTTTTTTATGTATTACCTGTTTGTGTGTCTTGATTTTTTTCCTTTCTTTTTAACAAGTAAAATCTTCCTTTTTCTGTTTCCTATTTTTTTTTTTCTTTTTGTTGATTTCCAAAGAGTGCAGAGCGGCAATTCGACTTCTTTTTTGTTGTTGTTGTTTTTTGTGCTCTCTTTCTCTCTTTCTTGTCTGATTTCACTTCCTCCCATTTTACAACAACAACATATATATATATATATATATATATACAAATATACAATACCTTTAGCGATTAGGAGAGTCCCCTCATGTTACCTCTTGTCCTCCTCAAACTCCTCTCCTCCCTTCTCCTTACCTCGGCGAGCATCTTTGGTGCGCTTCTCCCATTTTTCTATCTTCTTCGCCCCCCCGCCCCCACCCAAGCTCCCCGTCGCACACGTACCGCCCTCTCCTCCTCCTTTTCTCGTCCCCTCTCCGTCGCCAACTGTGTGGCGGCGGGGATGTTATTAGCGATGGCCCTTACCCATTTCCTCCCCCATGCCCTCACCGCCCCGAGTGCGTCCCCGCCGCTTGTCTGTGGGGCTGTGCTCCTCGGATTACTTCTCCCCGCCGTGTTAGAGCGGGGAATCGGGGAGGAATCCCGCGGAGTGGCGCATGAGACGGCGTGGAACACCCGTGCAACGGCCCTTCTCCTCCCAATGGGACTGCACAGTGTGTTGGAGGGGGCGTTAGTGGGGGTGGAGGCGTCTCCGGCCGCACTTCTCGCCTCCGTGGTGCCCCTCACCGCGCATCGGGTGTTGGATGGGTTTGTGATTGGCGTCTCCATCGCGAAGGGGTGGCAATCCCACAGCCCAGACCCATCCACCCCAACCAACCACCACAGCAGCAGTTACGGTTACAATAGTAATGGGCATGTCACACCAGGTGGGGGTGGGGTGGCCACTGTGGTCGTCTCCAACGAGGCGGAGTGTGCGGCGATGGAGGTGATGCCATTAACCATCGGGGCGGAGGTGTCTATGGAGTGGGCAATGGTTTGGCGACGACTTTGGCGACCGGCGGTGGGGATGTGGCTCGCGGCCACCCCTCTCGCGGCGACGGCGACGGCGTTTGGGTTTGCCGTTTCCACACCGGTCGGCGTGACGGATGGGACCTCCGCAGTTGGGGGGAAAACGGAGAGTGTGGGGCACCATTCCCCTCGCACAGGGGAAGGGAATGGGGAGATGTGGTTGGTGGTGATTCAGGCCATGGGAAGCGGTTCCTTTCTCTTTGTTGGGTTGACTTTATTATTGGGGGAGGAATTGCGTGGGTGGCGGGTGGGGGCGGCGGTGTTGTTTGGTGTGGCCTTTACCATTCTGCTCGATGTGGTGGGAGGGGAGTAAAGGAAAGGAAAAATAACGAAGTCCCTTTGGAAAAAGAAAGTATATATATATATATATATATATATATATTGGAAGTGCATAAACGAAAAAAGAAAACCATATATATGTTTTTATATATCTTTTACTTTTGTTTGTAGTTATTACTTTTCTTTTCTTTTCTTTTTTTTTTTGTTTCTGCACGAATTCTGTATATATATATATATATATATATGGTGTGGTTTGCGCGCGCATTCTCTATCTCTACGCATGAGAAAGCATTTGAATTTTTTTTTGTAATACTCATTAATATATATAAAAGATAAATATTCCTAAGGGATGTTGTTTTTTTTTGCATTTTTGTAACTGGGGAAGTGGTTGTTTCTACATCTCTCCTTATTATTATTGTTTCTATTTCTTTGTCTCATTAATGAATCATTTCTTGCATCATGATGTTTTTTTTCTTCGTTCTTTGCTCCTACTTCCTAGCGTTTAATTAAAGTGCAGTACAAAGGAATCTGATTTTGGATCCCGAGTTCAGAAAATAAAGGGTGGAAAAAGAAAGGATAACTTCCTACTTGGTTCTCCTTCTCCAACCCCACCACCACCACCACCACCACCTTTCTTTTGAATATATATTTATATTTATTTATTTATTTCTGGGTGTGTATACTTCTGTTAAGGTGAGTGGGGTGTGTTATCTGTAGTAAATGTCCTATCGTTTGCGTCTCTTCTCCCCCTTTCGTTTGCCTCATAAAGCCCTCTTCGTGTCGCAGCGTCCATACTCCCCCAAACAAATCCACCCCATCAACAACACCGCGCACCCCCCATTGACACGTTCTTTGCCCTCTTTACGTGCGCATTGGTACACTCGTCAGGTGCACCGCTCTCTCTTGGACTTTGACTGCGCCGGTCACTTGTGTGGCGATGCAGCGATAACCCAGCGGCAACGCGAGGCCCTCATTGTGGGTTGCATGGCCGCAGGGAAATGGCCCGCCGTGGAGCTTCTCGCATTATTGCCCATTTCAGAGCGTGTTGCGGTGGTCACGGAGCTCATTTCTCGTCGTCGTCGACGCCAAGGCATGGATGCACCGAGGTCGTCCAACAGTGCCTTCGAACATGACGACTACTTTTATAATGGGAAGACGAGTAAGGAAGCGGATGAAATGGAGGCGGAATTGGTGGCCATTGTGCTTCGTGACCCGTCCGTCACACCACAGGCCGCATACGCCCTTTTGCAAGCGGTCGGCGTACCATGCAAAGGTACGGCAAACGTACAGTCATCGTTGCCGAATCAAACGACGATGACCTCCACGCCTTTGTGGCTCGCCGCGGCCCTTGGCTGTGCGTTGCGTGGTCATACGGGGAGTCCATCGCAGACTGCTGCGGTTTTATCGGTGTGTGAGCAATGGGCCATGCCGCGTCATGTCTTGGCGAGGTGTTGTGTGGAGGCCGGACTACACCTCGAGGCGACCGCGTATCAATCTCCTCTGGGTAGCACCCCACTGGACTTTACCGATCCTCACTGTTTGGGTGAAATGGGGATGCAACGTTTAGACGCATGTAACGATGGCACAGGTCCTGCACCTCGCGCTTTGGTGTGTACGGGTGATGCTGAATGTGATACGGTTCAACAGGGTAGAAAATGTAAAGGTTTCGGTTCATCTGTGGCGGCGCTGCTGCCCATGCTGCGCGGCCCCAATGCCATGAAAGCACTGAATGATATGGAATCGCTTCGACAGGAGATGTCACCCGCTGTTTCGGCGTACACAAGGCATCGTGTAGCTCTCACCCTCACCCGACGCGAATGGGACAGTTCGCACAGTGAAGAGGAGAAGGAGGAGGAGGATCTGTCCGCACTCCGCTACATGGCATCAACAATCCACACCACACCAGTCAAGGAACCAGAAACGACCTCCGGAAATGGGATCACAACCGCCGCAAAGCAATTGCATTTAAAGATGGGCCTTGGTACCGCCGCCACCGCCGCCGCCCTGCTCCCATTGTATCGTTGGAGTTGGGAGAGAACGGCGCAGCTCATGCAACACACCCAACGCGCCGGTGTACATGTAGCGTTGGATGCCTTGTACGCCGCCATGACAGCTGTGCCAGATGGACGCTACTATGTGCTCCTCCACCCACGCAAGGGACATGCATCCACTCTCTTTGAGGTCATCTACTGCGAGGAGGAAATGGCCGCGTTGCGCGCACACGAGGTGGGACAAGACAGAGAAGCAGAAAAAGGGGAAAGTGTAAGGGATACACAAAAACCAGAGAGGAACAAGGAAGGGGAAGTGAAGGGTCTGTTGGGTGTGGCGGGTGCGTTGGGTCGGGCGGCGGTGTGTGGGTCTTTTCCAAACGCATCGCTTCTTCGCGCCGCATTAGACGCCGCCGCCGAGGATGTCGCACGCATCGGGAGTCCATGGGCACCAAAGTGTACCCAACAATCCCCCATCGCGTCTTCTTCCTCGTCTTGTACTTCCACATCATCCCTCTCTCCGTGTTTGTATTCCAACTCTGCCCTCCCCGTTACACGAGGAGGGAAAGCCGCCACCGTGTTGAGGGCGGTGAAACCGTTGGAGCCGCGCACGCACGCGTCGGGTACGAGTTCCCATGTTACGCAAGAAACGGAGGAGGATACTCGCGTTGGTGTGGAACCTTGTGGGTTCGATCCCATTCCCATCACACTCCTCTCCCTGCGTCGTCGTCTTCTTCGTGCTCCGCATGCGGATGCCATGTGCACGGGGCCTTCCCATCCACACACGACACATTTTGGTGCGCATACGGAATTGGATGTCTTTGCCGTCTGGCCGGCGCGTCGTCGAACGGTCTGGTGGTCCTCTTTGCGACAAACACATCTTATGTCTCCTGCCAAGTCCATTGTCAAGCGCGCCGCGTTTGGACTCTGGCGCGTCGCACTTCACGATCTCACCTGGCGAGGTGAAATGGTGAGGACCAAATCCAACACCTCAACTGTTAGCATGAGGAACAGTAGGAATCACACTACGGAGGTTCATGCGGTGGCACGCTTTGTTGCCTTTGCCGCGGACAGTGGGGTGTCTATCCTGCGTGCGGCCAAGGCGGCCATATCTCATGGAAATGAAACCCAAACCATCATGACGCTCGCCTGTATGGCTGGTGCCCTCAATGCACGAGGGCGTTGGGAGGATACGCTTCGTCTGTTGCCAGCGGATGGAAAGGAACTTCCGCCACTCCTGCAGGCGGTGCGGTTGCGTGCGCTTCGGGGGAGTGGGGTGTACAAGGAACACGTGGATATGCTGCTCGAGGCGGAGCAGCCGATAAAAAAAGCCATGCCATATGCTGTGCAAAGACTTGTAAAGGCGGCAAAAATGAAGGAGGCGTTCAAATGGTGGCGCTAAGGTGTGTTGTTGTTGTTGTTATTATTTACTTTTTCTCCCTCTGTTTGTGGGATCTGTGTAAATATATATATATATATATATATATATATATATATTGTGTGTGTGGGTGTGGGTGTATTTATGTTGAAATTGAATAGTGAATATGCGCTTGTGATGATTTGTACTGCTGTTTGCTATTATTATCTTCTGTGTGGTTCCCTTGTGTTTAACCAATGTTTCCTTTATTTATTTCTTTATTTTTGAGTAAAAGTAGACAGGATCAATGAGAAGTCATACTTGTATTTAATGTTGCTACAAGAAAAATAAACAGCAATAAAAATCTCGTATTTTTTTTCATCACTATCCCTTCAGCGTACAGCTTTCTGCTCTCTTTTTCTTTTTTTTCGTTTTTTTTTTTTTTGTACGAACACACAAACACACACGCACACACCAAAAAAAAAAAATTTGTGTGTTCGTTTAAAAAAAACCAAAAAACCTATAGATAAAAGGAAGTGTTCATCGCATTTCTATAAATTTATATGCGACTTCCGCGTTATCGTGGCTACAATGGGGTGACGGCAATCTTTTGTTTTTCTGCGGGTGTACTCTTTGCGTTGATGTTTGTTATCATTTTCTTCCTTTTAGACGACGGTGTCTCTCCTATTGATGGGAATCTTCTCAGTAAGGAATGGAGACGTTCTTTTCCCTCTGCTATCACCGAAACGGAATTCCGCACCATTTCCATGAACCCGCCTTTTCGGTTTTACGTTTATGATCTTCCAGAGCGCTACGGTGAGGGGGCGTTGCGCCTCTTGGAGAAGCGTTGGCCCAATAGTTTCTGTAATCGTCGCATTCCAAAGACGAATTACACGATGCTTGACTGGCGACACGCCCTCTCCCTCTTTACGGCGGATGTTTGGATGGTTCGACACATTCGTGAACACCCGGCGCACACAAAAGACCCAAACATCGCCGATATCTTCATTATTCCCATCATTCCGCATGTCTATCACTGCGCCCATGTGAGTCATTACATGCTCGAGGTTTTTCATCACATTGAAAAGTTGCCATTTTATCGACACCTCGATCAGCATGATCACTTTATGTTTTGGTGGCGTTGGGGTTTACATCGTCGCACGGTGGTCAGTTTCTGGCGCCATGTTCAGCGCCAAATGCCGCGTGTGAAACTCATCTCCTATGAACTTCTCGAAATCATGGGACGCAACGACCATCAAGACTTCTCCCTCGCTCTTAAACCATTTTTTCTTGACAACCTTCTACACATTGTGGTGCCATACCCGGATATGTCCCCGGCGCTTCGTCAAGCCCCAACATTGGCGTCCGATGAGGCACGTGAGACACTCTTTTACTTCGCAGGTACTCACACAATTGGGGGTATTCGACGATGGATTCGCCGCAACTGTGCGTCGGAGCCGCATTTTTGTGTGTATGAGACATTTGCCAACGCGAGTGCGACGGCGGAGCGATTGGCAGTGCCGTTATCGTATCCGGAAAAGATGCGACGCGCCGTTTTTTGTGGTCACGCCGCCGGTGATGCGCTTTCCTCGCGTCGATTAACCTCCGCAGTGCTCGCGGGGTGTATTCCGGTGATTATATGTGACCTCTGTGTCTTACCGTTTGAGAATATGATAGACTACCGCACCTTTGCGGTGTTTCTGCCCGAATCGGAGGTCCTAGCGGGGAATTTAATGTCATTTCTGCGTCGTGTGTCGAGGAAGGAGGTGCGACAAATGCAACAAGCCCTTCGTCAGGTGCGGGGACGATTTATGTATCATGTAGAAAGATTAGTGCCCCAGGATGCGTTGGATACACTTGTGCAAGAGCTTGCCTTGCGTGCCGCCTTGTTGAGACAGTATAGACGATGGTTTAGGACAAATGAAAACCTTTCCTCCAACACGGCAGACTACCCAGCTGTGCCAAAAGCTAGAAAGAAGTATATGTTACCATTCAGTGCCCCAGGAGCGGTGGAGTTTAACAAGGTGTGAGTCGTTTGTGTGTGTGTGTGTCTGTGTGTGTGGGGAAGTGAAAAAGAAAAGAGGGGGAGGGAAAGGGAAAGGGGAAAGTACGAAGAAAAGTAATGGAGATTAGCCACACTGTGCAGATCGGGGCGTGTCGCATATTAAACAAATCTTCGCACCTTTTTTTTTTATTTTTTATTTTTTGTTTTCATCTTTAACCAAGAAAGCGACAACCGCCAAGGGAAAGGGAAAAAGCAAAAGCATTTTAACGACCCACCCACCCACAACCAGGGAAGAAAGCTTTAAAAGGAAAAATTACACAGCAGAAACAGAACAGAAATCAACAATAATTATTGAGCATACTTGTCCACTGTAACACACATTCTCCCGGAAATGAGGATTTTGTCTTTGTTCTCCGGCGGTTTCCGAGGGTGTGGCCAATAAACTTAGTACTCCTCTTGAGTTTTGTCAATGTGTTCGTACCGACGGTGCTGGCACGCGTATGCAGGCGGTCGCCAGGGACGATGCGTTCCTTTTTCCTATTTTCGCTTATTAGTAAAGCGACATGGAATTGACTTTTTAAAAAAAAGAATTTAAAGAAAAAGTATGTAATCTCAGTGATGGTGTCGTTTACTAAGGAACTCATTCATGCATCCAAGCAAGCGGAAGAGTAATATATATTTATACACACACACATGCATGAAATGTATATCGGTGTGTGCTGAATGGGCAGAAACTTGTTGTTGTTGCTTTTTGTTTTTTTGCTTTATTTGCTGAACCTATTACTACGTTGGTCAGTAAAAATGATTTCAACCTCTTTGTTTGTTAGTTTCCATTTGTGCTATCACGGTGATTATTATTATTTTTTGCTTCGCCGTCGTTTCCTCATGATTGAGGTGTTCGTAATATTGCACTTCTCGCTCCTTTGATGTATTCAAATTCTGTTGATGAAAGTGATATCAACATTAATACAAAAAACATTAGAGAATTTATCTGTGCACATTAAAAAAAAAAAACAGATTATTTAAGAAATGATTAACAAAAAGAAGAAAACCCAAAAAGGTCCATTTTTTTTTCTTTTTTGAGGGGGGGTATTACTATCTTTGCATGGCTTCACTTTTAAAAAAATATATATATATATATTTTTTTTTTTGGTTCCTCCCCTTTCCACCCCCTTTCTTTTTTTTATATTTTTGTAACGTTTAGTCAAGTGAGGAGATGCGTCGTACAAACCTCCTTTGGGGCGGTTTCACGATGAAGTACAAGAAAGGCACAGGTCTCTGGGACGAGGACCATGTTAATGACTACAAATCCAACCGCTACCTCTCCGCGCGATCGACAATGCGTTGGTATTATGAGATGGAACGATTACAAACCCGCAGCACACTCAACGCCCGTCGCGCCACGCAAAGTCACAACAACAACACAGGTCTCCACCACAGCGGACGCGGCGCGTTTGAGCGGGAGGCGGAGCGGCGTGGTATTCAGGTGGAAAAGTATCCCCTCACAAACACAACCGGGGCGAAACGTGTGGCGGAAATGGTTGTATTGCGACGCATGGAGTTGGAGAAACGCGCCGCCGAGGCGGTGGCGAGGCAGCGGGAGGAACGACGGCAATCGGCGCCATCGAATTGGTATGAGGAAACTCGCGGACCGTTAAATCCGGCGTTTTTGAAACGCATGCAGTCAAATTATGAGACAGACATTACCACACTACCAGACACACCCATTCTGGCTTCAGCCTCATAGGAATTCTTTATGTTGTTGATAACGTGTTGCTGTTGCCTTTGTGGGTCTTGGTGGTGGCGGTGGTGGGGGAAAGAGGTTGGACACCAGCGCGTTGGTGGGATTTATGAAGGCATCACATTTCTTTCCTTTTTTTTTGGCAATTTTTTTGATTATTATGACGGTTTATGTGTCTGTCTGTGTGCGTGTGTGTGTGTGAATGGTTTGTTGTGTGTGTGTGTGTGTGTGTTCACTTTCTCATTCCACTTTAACCTCATTCTCTCCCCTTTATTTTTTTTTTCCATTTTACAACATTTTATGAGTACTGTATTCCACTCTGTGTTGGTGTTGTGTGTTTTTTTTTCTTTTTCTTTTCAGTGTGTGATAGGAGTGTGGTAGGGTCGCGTATTTCCCTCCTTCTTACCTCTTCTCGCATAGTGCATACATTCAGACAAACACACACACACACACAAATATACATATATATATATATATATATACGTACAGGTTTCTATAAGCTTAATTACTTCTTTGTTTACTTATTTAGTCAGTCAATCCATTAGTTAGTCGGATAAATAGACATATAGAAATGGACAGTCATGTACCATATGTTGTTGTTTACTGTACAAGTAGCGACACGGCACATCCCATCACTGAACTCGGACATGGTTCCCCACAAGGAAACTCCGCCGCGTGGAAAGGTTGGCAAAGTGAAGGCAATGGTAAAATGCCACAAGTTCTTGTTCTGCGCTTCCCTGGTAATGTAGAGCTGTCCCAACTTCGCATCCTTAGTCATGAAAGTAAAATCCCGTCCAAGGTGGAGGTTCGTCTCTTTGCGCTTGCAGGGGCAGAGATGGAGAGTGACCCGCCATCGTTTCGAGCTGTTCGCTTTGCCAAACTCGGTGCCGTTGATTTTAACAACAATGAACACTCCAACTACCGCAGCAAGGAACGTAAGACAGTACATCTAAAGGCGACGGCATATTTTGTGAAGCTTCTCTTCGGCACACCACACTCTAATGCGTATAATCGTGATGGTCAAGTGGGGGTGTATTCCATTGAGTGTAGTGGGCGATTAGTCTCGCTCGTGACGAAACACGCCGATTCGGGACTTGTAACACACGTCAACCATAATAACCACAATAAAAACAATAACAGTGGTGAGACCTCGCCATGGTGGGGAGCTGTTGCTGGTGGTGTAGGTTTAGCAAAGGAAATGGAATTAGTAACATCTCCACAACGACGACGACCACCAACAACAACACAACAGCAACAGCAGCAATCCCCTCCCCGATTGCAGTTACAACAGCTCCTTCAACAACAACAACAACAAGCGCAGCAACAGGTTTTTCAGAATCCGTCTTCTATAGGACATTCGCCCCCAAAGACACCGATGCTCGATATTGTATCTTCTGGTGGGGAACTCCCGGCTTTTCGCTCCGTGCGCATCATTGAGTTTGAGGACTTCTTCATTCGTCGCTCCGAGGAACTCCTCGCGCTGAAGGAGCAGGCCATCGCTGTGGAGGACTACGACATCGCCAAGCAGTGTCGCGATCGCATGACGCTCATGAATCGCTACTCGAAGCGTATCTATAAATTAGAGCAAGACAAGGTTCAGGCGATTATTCAGGAAAACTTTGACGCCGCGAAGGAGGCGAAGCGTTTGATGGATACACTCATTGATAAGGTGTATGAGGAGGCCCAATTACCGAAACCACGCCATGATTTCGATCCCTACGCCTGTTCCAGTGAATCGAAGGATAGTTTGGAGGTGCGTCCATTATCTAAGCCACCACCCACCGCCCATCACGAAATGCAAGAGGATGGGAATAGAAACGAGGCGGGTGAGAATGAACCAAGAAGAGGAAGTATACACACAGGGGACGGGGACGAGGATATATCCATGCCCATTGTCTCAAAGTTTGCGCAGCGTGTGGCACAACTTGTTCATGAGTTAAACAATGACATTGACGCCATTGACCTAAGCGATTTGGATATCTACAACAACAATGAGGAGGGTGAAAAGTGGGATTACACGACCGCAGTGGGAGGAGGGGATCCCACACTCCCTGAACAGGAAATTGTTGACCTTTCCCGTCTCCCCGCATGGGAAGGGCAAATGGCGAGTGTGATTTCCTCCATGGACGACGGCGGAGGCCCACCCGCCCCTCTCCCACCCGGCGCGCGCAACACCCGGGAGGCGATGGACCTCCTCGCCGCGGTTGGGACATACACCACCGCCTGTCTCTTTAGTCGCCGCACCAAGTTGCGGGAGGCGGCGTTGGAGTGCATTACCGATCACATGGAGTGCATCGACGCGGTGCGGCCCTCCCTGGTGGAGGAGGCCGTCTTGCGCTTCCTCGACGTGAATGGCCGTGGACTTCAGGATAGCGTCCCCAATGTCGTGGCCACCGCCTGTGGCTTTGTGCGTATGGTGTTAGCCGATGAACACGAGTGTCTCGGGGCGGTGTTGGCGCCTGTGGTGAATCTCCTTCCGCGCCTCCTGTGCTGCGCCGCGGCGGATCACCCCCGGGTGCGGGAGGAGGCCGTCACCACCCTCACCCTCTGCGTGCGCACCGGGGCGATCACCAAACCCACCCTCCTCACCGCCGTCTTGGCGGAACCGATGGATCGGGAGCGGCGGCGAGTCCCAGCGGCGAGTCCACGCGCCCAACTCGCCCGATTGGGTTTATTGGAACAACTCATCGCGAGTGGGCGGTTGGCGCTGCGCGGCTCCGTCGATGCGCTGTGGACGCGACTTTTGCTGCCGTGTGTGCGGCACCCCAATCGGGAGGTGCGGGAGGCGGCGGTCGCGACCCTCACACTTCTCGTGCGGGATGGGAAGGTGAACCTCCCGCCGAGCCGACTCGGGGAGATTGATAACCCCGCGTTGCGTGAACAGTTGGCCGCCGTCGTACCCCCGCCGTCGTCGAGGGGGACGGAGAGGGGGAGCGGCAACGCGCCGGCCGCGGCCACGGCGGTGATGGAAATACCGACGCAAGAAGTTAAACCTCGAGGGGGTTTGGCGGGGGAGGGGAGGAAAAACGCGCCCACACGCACTACAGGGACGGAGAAGGGGAGTGGTGGGGATAGGGGAATGGCTCTTGGGCGGGGGAAGCAAAATGGGCGGGGTGTGAAAAGTGATGGAAAGTGAGCACAACTACATATATATATATATAAGTATATATAATGTTTTCAGAAAAAAAGGGACACAAGAAAAAAGAAGAAAAGAGTATAGGAAGGATAGATGAAAGGCGACGGACAAATATGGGTGTCTTTTTTTTTTTTCCTTTTTTACATATATATTTATGTTTTCCTCTTTTTTTTTTCAATCGAACGCGGATTAATTATATATATATATATATATACATGGTGAGTAATAAAGACGAAGTGTTGATTAAATTCATATGCATATATATATATATATATATATACATATATTTATTTATGTTTTGAAAGCAGGATGGTGAAAAGAGCAGTCACACAATAATACAAATACACACTCCTTTTTTCCTATATATATATATGTATATAGGATGGCCCTTCCAGAGGAGGAAAACAAAAAAAAAATATAGATGAATATGTCCTTTAAAAAAAAGAAAGCGAAGAAGAAGAATGTACATTTCTTGTTGATTGCTATTGGTACGTGTTTCGTATTGATTTATTATTCTTATTATTATTACCATTGAACTTGCTTGTTTCATTTCGGTGGTGTTACTTTTTGCTCTGTCTAAGAAATTGATTGTGTTCCATTTTGTTTGTTTGTGATTATTATTCTCATGGATGCGTTCATACCTCTCCTAGTCGACTTCTTCTGTTTTCACTTATCATTGCTCGCACTTAGGTCAGCCACTTTTTTCAAGCAAATAAGAACAATCACACACGTGTGCGTACTTAAGTGAAACGAGAGAACACATACACACACACACACACACACAAAGAAGAAGAAGAAGGAGAAGAAAAAGAAAGAAGATATATTTGGAAAATAAACTTTTTCTTTTTTCGTTCAAAAATAAATGAGTCGTGGTAGTCACAGTGATGATGAGGGTCGTACCCCACCGCCCCCAACGACCGTCCCCGGCGAGGAAGAGGAGGACGCCTTTATTGATCTCGAGGACCCCAACAACGAGATCCTTAATGAGGCCGAGATGCCAGAGGTGGACGCCTCCGATAATGAGGAGGAGACACCCGCGCCGCCCGCCAATGGAGAGGTGGATGAGAATGAAGAGCAAGCGGAAGTGGTGGACCTCAACGAGGTTCCCGATCGCGAACCCGAGCGAGATGATGCCATGTGTTCCTACACCGCACAAAATCACAAACCCCTTCACACGATTGCGGCCCACCCGAGCCAACCCTCCCTCTTCGCCACAGGTGGGGAGAGTGATGAGGTGTATGTGTTGCAACTCCACCCCAACCCTGACAGCGCAACACAGGTGACAGAAAAGGCCATTCTACGTGGGCATAGTGACACCATCAACGTGTTGGCGTTTTCCCCTGATGGCCAATGGCTCGCATGTGGTGGACTCGACGCGGTGGTCTCCATTTGGTCCACCAGCAATTGGGAATTGGTGCACACGCTGCGTGACCTCTCCGGGGAGGTGTGGACGTTACTTTGGCACCCGTCAAGTCTCGTCCTCGTCGCCGGGGCCGAGGATGCGCAGGCGGCGATGTGGAATGTGACGCGTGGGACTTTGGCGGTGTATTTCGCCGGCCATCGTGGTCCCATCACGTGTGCCGCGTGGACCCCGGACCTGAAACGACTCCTCACCGGAAGCGGGGATGGGAGTGTGATGGTTTTCAGTCCCAAGACAGGGGAACAGGAGGTGTCCGTGGCGCGTGGGTTGAGTCCGGACACGGCACCCGTGACGGCGGTGTGTTTTGTCAATGAGGATCAGTGCGTGGTCGGGTGTGAGGATGGGACAATGCATATCATCTCGCTTCGCGCCGCACGGGCGGTGCACGCCTTGGAGGAGGTGCATCAACAAGCCATTGAATCCCTTCGCATCGCATCCACCCCCACCACCATGAGTGCGAATAGTAATCATAATAACAATAATAATAGTCATAATAATAATAATAATAATAATAATATGAATAGTAATAGTGGGGGTGCGGCATTACTTTTGTCTGCCTCATGTGATTGTTGTGTGGCGGTGTGGAATACGGCGGACTTCACACTTCGTGCGCTTCTTCGGGTTGGGGAGAGTGTGATTCCGGCAATTTGGGCACACAGTCACCTCATTGTGGCCGGGTGTGGGGATGGGGAGGTGCGTGTGTGGGATGGACGCTCATTGGATCAACAACCCCTCTCACGTTTTATGGGACATCGTCGAATGATTATGGACTTGACGGTTAGTGGGGATGTCATTGCGACAGCCAGTGATGATGGAACAGCGCGATTTTTTCAACTCAGTCTATAAAGAATAACCAGTCACACGCTTAAATCAAAAGAAGGTGCAAAATAACAATAAAAAAAAAACAAAAGGGAGTTAAAAGCGAAACACAAAGAGAGTTGGCGTTCGGAGCGATAAAGGGTGAGGGAAACAAACTCGTAGAGAGTCAAAACCAAAGAAAGAAAAGGAAACATCGCATTCAAGCGGTCAATAAAGGCAAAGAAGAAAAAAAAAATACATTTTTGTTTTTTTTTTTGATTAGATTTCTATTCCCACAGCTCCTCGTTGTCATTCTCTCTTCTTCTGCTGAGTTCCGTGGTGCGGACACAAATGTACACACATAAATACATCTACATTTACTAATGCATAAATATATATATATATATATATATATATTCGTGTGTGTAGTTATTGTTAGTCATTTTTTACTTAACATACACCTCTTTTTTCTTTTTGTGTCTAAACTTTCACATATACGGTTATGATTTATTGATGCTAGTGTAGTATCACGTTGGGTGTCAATGGAGGAGCACAGTGTTGAAGAAGACGCCAATGACATTAACACAACACTTCTCGAGCTTCAGGAGGCCTTTGCCGCCGCATTGAGCAATGCTGGTATTTTAGGCAAACTCCGTGCCCAACTACGCGCCGCAGCTATTGGTATAATCCGTGCCGATCCACACCTTCATGAGGCCGCATTGGGTCGTACCATGGAGCCCTCCTCCTTTTCCCCCGCAGGACGCGTGGCGTTACTACTCATTGAAGACTTTCTCAAAACGCATGGGATGCAATACACAACTGGGGTATTTGATGCCGAAAGTGGAGTGGGACGTATTGGCGATGATGAGCGTACGGCCTTGAAGAGTTTACAAGGACCACGTGCGTTGGAGGCATCCAATCCCACTTCCCCTTCCTCCTCCTCCTCCTCGTACGCCCCTTCCTTGCTGGAAGGGCTTATTCAGACAACAATGGGCGACGCATTGAGTGCATGGGGTAGCAAAGAAAAACCCCCAGCCAATGCCACACCACACCCAGACATGATCAAGCCAACCACACCCCCTCCACAACGTTCCAAAAGGGAGGAACCAAAAGAAGGGATGATAGAGAAAATGATGTGGCCGAGTCATCCGGAAATCGCAGCCGCCATGGATGCGTACGAGGAATCCGTCGAATTCTCTGATGGGAGTGATCATGGGCGTGAAATGGATCAACGACAGTATGAACACATAGAAACTTACTAGATGCGATTTGAACCACACAACAACCAAAGAAGAAAAAGAGAGAGGAAAATTCCGTAAACGAAAATGAAACGAGGTAACCAATCACAAGGATAAACTTGTAGAAATGTGAAACGAAAAAAACAAAAAAAAAACTTTTTCTTTTTTTTGTATCGACAAATATACGTGTTTGTTTATATATGCAAATGTGTGAATATATTTAACACCTTTTTTTTTTATCTTCCCTACAACTCATATTGATATTTTCGTGTTTCTTTTTTCTTCACCCCACCCCAAGCTCTACACCAGCCCCACATCCAACCACACACTACACAAGCGATGGCCAAGGGAAAGCGCGCCGGAGAGTCCAAGGGCATGCAGAAGCGCC
>JASANV010001297.1:0-17263 GCA_030849715.1 Trypanosoma mega | reverse complement strand
GAAGATGTACCAGAGCATGGGTGGCGGCGCCGAGGGTGGCATGCCTGGCGGTATGCCCGGCGGTATGCCTGGCGGTATGCCCGGCGGTATGCCGGGTGGTATGCCCGGCGGTATGCCCGGCGGTATGGGCGGCGGTGCGGCGTCCTCTGGTCCGAAGGTGGAGGAAGTGGACTGATCTTTGAAATTATTTTATACGTATTCTATCCCTTATTATTTATATGTTTTTTTTTTCGTCATTATTCAATTTTTATGATATAAGTGATACAGATATTGATATTTTTAATTTTATTTTATTGAAATGTTTATTTTTTTTGCATTTAATCATATCTTGCTTTTGTTGGTTTCGTTTGTGTGTGTGTGTGTGTGTGTTTTCGATGATGATTATTATTATTTATACATGTATATTTGTATTCTTTCTTTTAATACATTTTTTTAGTTCTTTTTTTTATTTTTAGGATGTACTATTTCTTATAATTCGACTTTTGTATCGAATAGAGGAATGTGCTCATAAGGCACTGAACTTTACTTTCCTATCTGGTTTTTCTGCGTGCCTAATCCCATTCTCTCTTTGAGTCCTTGAGTGTTCTCGTGGTGGCTTTTTTAAAAATCTTCTTTGGTGGAGTCATTATTATTATTATTTTTTTATGGGAGATTCGGAGTTTTCTCGCCACCACGTTGGTTGCGCCACAGGTGGTCCCAAAGCTGTCGCTGGTAAACTTGGGTTTTGAAGGAATTTCTGACGAAAAAAGGAGTGACGCCGTTAATGTTTTTCGCCTTTTCTGGGAATGCATTTTGCCGCCGCGCCGTGGGGTGATGGGGCTTCTTCGCCAGTCGCGAGGCAAAAAAAAAAAAAAACATGTTGCGAAATGCACTGTCTTGGCCACCGCCGCCGTCAAAAGCCCCGAGAGCTTTCCACACCAAAACCCTTTTTAACGCATTGGGAAACTGTTTTTCGTAAATAGGCCACGCCATCTTCTGCAAAGATTGCGCGCGAATTCCCCCCGCTTCTTGTTAAATTAGAAAGGTGATGGGGAAGAAGAAAAGCCTGTCAAAGGGTTTCATTTGGAAAAGAGGAAAGCAGGCGGGTTTCTTTTTTTGTTTTTTTAAAGGATGTGTGGGCTCCTAAAATCGCGGTGGCGAGAGAGGGCTTAAAAACACCCGCTGGACTTCGCAAGGCGATTCCCATTCTCCTTTTTTCAATGGAAAAAAAAAAAAAAGCCTGCTATTTTTTTTTTTTTTTTTTTTGAGGGAAATTTTAATAAAATAATTTAATTGGGCGGGGTGGCGATGAACCTCCCCATAAAAACACCGCGGGTCCGCGAGGTAAAGCGCGCGGCAGGCCACACAGGATTCTGCCATGACGAAAAAGCATTAAAGCTCTAATGCGCAATGGGTGAAAAGAAAATTGGGGACTTTAATGTGAAAAAAGTATTACTAATGTATATGTATATTTTTTTTAAAAACGCGCGTGTGCCTAAAAAAAAGAGAAAAAAAAAAAACGCGTCGGGTGAAATTTATTTGTAGGAAAAAAAGCTCCTCCCGTTGGATTCGAACCAACGACCTGTAGGTTAACAGCCTAACGCGCTGCCGACTGCGCCAGGGAGGACGCATAAACCTCTTTTCACACACGGGAAAGAAAGTCTTTCAAAAAAAGAAATCGGGAAGTGCTTCGAAATTCGCTGGCCACATCCTTGCGGGGGAAAAAAAAAAAAAAATATATATATATATATATATGCTTTTTTTTTACGCATTTCTTCTTTAATAAATTCGTTTCTTCTTCTCCTTTTCCCTTGCCCTTTTTTTTGCTTTTTATCGCGTAAAGTCGGGGCCGTGTTGGATCCGCCCGGCTTTTCTTTTGCGCGCCGCCCCCCAAAGCAGCCTCGCGATTTGGTTTTCGGGGAAAAGGGAAACCCGAGAACAGCCCCGCGGCGCGCCATTTATAGAACACCCGCCTTTTGTTTTTATATTTTTCACCGGCGGTTTTGGGGTTTATTGCCGTCGGCGCTTTGGTGGGGGGGCCCGTGCCGCCGAACCCCTTCCGGTTGCGTTGGCCGTCGGGGCGGGGCTTTCCCTCGCCCCGCCCAAATCGAGCGCGGCGCGGGTCCCGGCCGCTAGGCGTTTCAACTTTTTAAAAAAACATTCGGCCGGGACGGGCGAAACGCGCGAGGCAAACTCGCGACGAGCCCGCGAAACCCCAAACCGGCGCCAACGGCTCCGTTTATTACTTTTTCGTTTCTAAATTTTTCTATTGCCTTTTTTTTTTTTCAAAAGGGGGGTTGTTGTCGTTATCGGCGCGGCTTGCGCGACCGCGTCCATACGCCCCCCGCCCACGGCTTCCGCAGGAGGCAAAGAGGAAACCGCGCGCGGGCCTTCGCTTTTTTCCCCTCCTCCCGCCCCGTTTGGGGGCGGCGGCCCTGCAGGAACTTTTTTTGGGGGGTGGGTTTGGGGGTGGGGGGCGCCGTCCGGCGCGCGGCTGTGGCCTCGGGGGCCTCGCTTCGGCGCGGCCCCCCGGACCCCACCAAAAACAAAAGAAAAAACCAAATAAAAAGAATCTCTTTGGGGCCCCTTCCCGGCGGGCCCCTTCACCCTTTCCCGGGCGGGTTTTCGAGGGCGTAGGGCCAACAACAAAAGAACCGCGGCCTGGAAGGCCCCCGGCCTTCATCGCGCCCGCCGGCTTTCGGGCGGGCAAATGGGGGGGCGGGAGGGACGGCTGGGGCGCTATTTGCGCCAGCTTCGCCGCACGCCTCCTTTCCCCACGCCGCGCCGGGCCTTCCTTTTCCTTTCAATGCCGGCGGGTGCGTTGTGGGGGGGGGGGTCGCCCTTTCCGCCGGAACCCCGCCGAGAGGCGAACATTCTGGGGCTTTGGTTTGCTGGAAAAAATGGGGCAAAAAGAAAAAATTAAAGCAACATATTTGCCGAAACCTCGTTTTTTGACGCGGCCAGCCCCGAGGCCTGGTCGAAGAGAGAAAAAAAAGAAGAAGAATCAAGGAAAGCCACGGGAGACACGATGACCACTTCAATTTTAAAAAAGAAAAGAACATACACACAAAGGATGCTCAGGTGCTCGGCTTCTTTTTTTTTTTTCCCCCTTTGCAAATTCCAACCCTCCACCCCCCCCCCCCCCCCAAAAAAAAAAAAAAAAAAAAAAAAAAACAAGAAATCCAATACATACGCGCACTCACACGCAGCCGGCGGGAAAAACAGAGAGCCACAAAAACCGACAGCAAACAGAAATACACACTAACTGGGAAACCCCTGGATCATAGCCGACGCGCGTCCCCATAACGCTTCCCGATCGGGTGCTCGCAGCGCACCGCGCGAAGACCCCAAGGGGAGCTCGCCATGGTTTGGTGAGTGAAGCGGATCGGCGCTGACGATCAAAGAAAGAGACGGTCCCAAAGAGGTGGAATTGCCACGGCTGACTGCGAGAGGCTTTGCCAACCAACTATCGCCATAGCTGTTTGCATGATGCGCGGTTTTGGAAGCATCGGCGGTGGCGATCGCGGGCGGCGCGCCAACGCAAAATTTGTTGGCATTTGGCTGTCTGAAATTTTTTTCTCCGCCGACTGCGCCGCTGCTTCCCCGTAAACACTCCGCTCCTGTGGCGCTGTCTGGCTGAGGTCGCCGTGATGTTGGTGCTTTGGTCGCGCTATTCTTTGCGGAACCACGGCGGCCTTGTTCACAGGGAGCTTGAAAAATTTGTAACTGCTCATTTTCCTCACGCTCCAAGTTTTTGAGGCGCCCTTGCGCCATGGCGATGGATCTAAACGCGTGCTTGGAATGCTGTGCCTGACCCGCTGTTTCACAATCAATGTCGTCACAACTATGCGTTTCTCGAGGCGACCGGATTGCTGCAACCTGGGCCGCGTAGGCGCGCTGGTTTTCCCCATATTTACCATTCGGCGCCGAAGAAGATCGTGAAAATGGGTTTGGGGAGTTGGGCGGGGTTATGAAAGGTCGAAGTAATGGGGACTGTTCCATAATAAAAGGTTGCTGCACCTCCGCGTGCGAGGCTAGCATCGCAAGGAAAACTTGATTCACAATATCACCATCGACAAGACGAAGGGTTAACCACACCACAACGTTTCCCTTAAGAGAACACTGTTGCCGTAGACGAAGAATACGTTCCCGGAGAAATGAACTTGTAGCTTTCACATTTAATACAGTAGCTCGTTGCTTCTGAACAGAGCCATTTGTTGGGTCACAAAGGTATACAACGCGCAGAAAATGCCCCGACTCGTTAGAATCCTTTTTATGTAACTGAACCATTTCATGATATTCTTTAGCATTTGCACATAGTTCTCTGATTGCGAGCTCAGTAAAAAATGTCACATATTTCCCGCAAAGAGAGGCTCGTTTCTCTTCTTTCTCTCCTTCGTGGTGCAGTGGGGAGCCATTTTGCATGAAAGAATTGACTATTTAAATAAAAGCTACACCACTTTACTTTTCGTAAATATAACTTTATCACAGACAACTGCTGATAAAAAAAAAAAAAAGAACACCAAAACGGTCACAAGCTTAACCCAAATGGAGATATCCTCTTTCTCTATCAGTATATATATATATATATATATATATATATATATATATATATCCTACAATGCGTTGCTCTCCCATGAAAAGCACGCACACATAAAAAAAATGAAAAAAAAAAGGGAAAGGCAGAGAGATTTGGTAACAAATAGTACTGTACTCTTCCTTTCTAGAACAAAGCATACCTGCAAAGCAGCTTCGCATGGTATAAGGTACAATCTCAAGAGAACTAAAAAACTAAAGATGAGACAACACATCAACCAGATTCATATTATGTATGTATGCGTGCCTGTATTTGAATTCACCCACCCTTCACTTCATTCAAAAACAATAACCACAACACGTTAGCTCTGAGCACGTTTTCCTTGCATCTTGGACAGCAAAAGCTCCATTGGTGAGACACCACGAAATATTACTGCCGTGCGATCGCCTCGTGTAAATGGAGTCTTTTCACCATCAAATACCAGTGGTGTGCCCTCCACCACCAAACTTTTTTGCACTCGTTTAATGTGCTCATCATCGTCTTTTACCCAATCTGTACTATGTTCCCACTCATACCTCGCTGTACCGATCATAATATAAAATGCTCGTGGGGCCAGTAACAACTCCACACGCTCACCTGGATGTTTCGGATGCGTCAGTGTCATTACGCGCCCTGAACCCAAATTAAGTCCAGCAATAATACCACTTGAATTGCGGCTCTCGTCCACATGTGATCTAATAAAACCATTACCACTCAACTTTAAAAAATGTACTCGATCATCAATTGGAATATTAGTAAGATACTTTGAAGCGAGACCTCGACACCGTTTTAATACACCTTGCACAATGCTAGGCGCACTTTCTATGTCTCTTTTATTTCCGCATTTTTCTACCTCTGTGTTTATTTCGTCCATATCAGAACTCACGTTTTGTGTTGCTATATAACCCCTTTCTCCCATTAGCTCACTGTAGGATCGATAAAACTCCTTGTAGTGGTGAATCAATGCATCCATGTGATTATCATTGTACGGAAGACGCGAGAACCATGGGTCTGTAAATCCCAGTAGTGCCTGTTCTTCTTCTTCACTAACAACATCTGGAATCACAAAAGCCGGGACACAATTCTTTGGAATTTTTTTTATAGGCACCCCAACTACTTCATTAAATTCCGGTTCTCGGAACGATGGGGCGTAACGGAATGAGACATACTTGGCCGGTTTTTGCCAAAGGAGACGAGAAATCCTCATTGTAGGTAATATCAAGAATAATAAGAATGTATATATATATATATATATCTTTTTTAAAAAGTTTTCTATAATAGGACCAAATAGTTGTAGCTGCTCTCTTTTGTTTGTCGCTATATAATGTTTTTCTTGGTGGTGGCTTTAGCTTCACAAAAAGAACACAAAAAAAGTGGAGAACAAACAAGGCGAAGATAGGCGTACCTGTACAATGTGTTCGTAGTACTAGTATCAGCAGTGCCAGTGAGTGAACAAATCATAATTTGAATAAATTTTATTTGTTTATTGATTCTTGAGTTCAAACACTTTTTTCTTTTTGTGTGTGCGCAAGACGTGGCAACATGACTACTTTTGTTCCCCCGCCCCCTTCCCAATCGAAATGATATATATATATATATGAATATATATGAATAATATACACGCGGGAGCGTACAACATGAAGATCAAAGCAAACTTTCTTGCCTCATCTCGTCCTCCCACCCTTCGCCTTCTTCACAATTTTTTTTTTTCTTGGTGAGTGTGAGGTGGGGAGCGGGAGCTATCATTTCCTTGCTCATCCAATTTATGAAGTGACACTCACCTAAAAGTAAGGGTCAACTTAGCCATGAAAAATACCGGTCGATACGGCGATAGACAACTCACGCTGTTCACCCGATTCGGCGTATGCATGTAGAAGAGATTCCAAACTTTGGTCCGGTGTTGGTATAAAGCCCTCTGATCCACGCATAACAAAAAGATACAAAACGGGACGCTTCAACTTCTTTTTGATCCGTGCCTGCACCTGACCTAGTGTTTCGTTAGGATCACAGTTCATGTTAGGCAAAGTCTCCGTTATGCCTGTTTTCGCCGTGAGGCGGAGGGTGATCCTATTGCTCACCGCGCTTTCCGTCATGTGAAAGAAACAGCGGGGTCTTAAAGTTACCAGAACGATGTGCCCCCGCAGAAACACACACAAGAATAACAACAACAACTAAAAAATCAAAAAAAAAATAATAATCTAAGGTTATACTTTGAAAAAGAAAAGAAAAAAAATACAAGCAAAGAGAAAATTTCAAGGAGATTACATTCTCGCTAAACGCACCTTTGTATACATCCACACACAAAAAAAAAAAAGATGTAGAAAGAAGAAAGAGTAGAGATACATGTGTATGGGTTAATGTGTATGTGTGGAGTAGGTGAAGCTATTCTGATTACACACAAACGTACACACACACACACACACACACACACACAAAAGCTGAGGTCATTGGAGACAAAATAAATGCAAATAAGAGCACTTTTAATGCATTAAATTAACCTGAATAGTGAATTGCCGTGATAGGTACACCACCCCTCAATCACCTGAGAAGGGATACATGACAGAAGTCATGACAACAAAAAACAACAAACTACTACACCCTCTTTCTTCATTGTGTTTTATCATTTATCATCCTTCTCTTTGTCTCCTCCTCCCGGTGATTCCTTCCCTGTTGCCGGCAACTTGTTCGCAGAAATTGGCAAACTCTCCGGAGAGTTGGTTCCCAAAGCATCACCACCGTGAGCAAACGTCTCTTGTGATGCTTGAGCTGCTTCCCTTTTCTCTTTTTGTGCATCAAATTTACTATCCCCACCTAAACCATCGTCGCCACCGCATTGTAGATCAGTAACACTATCCTCCTCCTCCTGATCTTCCTCCTCGTTGTCGTATTCATCATCATCTTTGTCACCGTCAATATTCACAGCGTCTTGGCTAATCACAGATGGTCCAGTAATTTCGAGCGGCAACACCCCCCGCATTGTCCCAGAGAAAGGGTTTACACATCCTACCAAAGCGCTATATTCACCTCCCAGAGAATACATGATCTGGTCCCATAAACACTCACGTCGCCGTAGAATCTGATCGGGTGGGAAAACTTGTGGCAGTGAAACATCTACACCATACCGCCGTTCACGCATCCCACGTGCTTCATCAAGTTCCTCCTGGGAAGGAAATTTTTCCGATTTTTTGCCAGTCTCTGGAATCAATGGAAAAGGTGCAAAGAAATTCGGAGATAATTTCACAGGTATCCAGTGTCCATTTGCTACTTCCGTTTCCAGCTGGTGAGTGGACCAACGCATTCCACCCCAGTACACACGGAGCGAGGAGCGAGGCTTTCCTAGTACCAAGTGGGACAAATATGGAAGTGCCTCAACCCTAGACATATACAATGTAGGTTCCTTTGTTCCATCCTTCATAACCTCTCCAGATATGATAGGTTTACAAAGCAGAAAGTGGTGCTGCGCGGGGGTTTCCATGTTAGTTTTTTTTGATTTACCATCCTTCCATTTTAACCATGCAAGGTATTGAGTAGATTCTGGCTCTGTTGATGGTTCTAGGATGTGCAGAATCGTAATCTGCGCAGTAGGTGGCATGGTAAAGCCAATTTGAGAAAATCCTCCATCATACACCTCATGACCCCAAAAAACTTCAGGAAACATGGGATTTCCACGAGAAAGAGGGTATGTAAATAACATATCAAGTACCACAGCTGTTGTAATATGCGGTGTACGTTCCGTGATGAGCAAGACACGACGATCCACATGTGTTGAGGAAAGAGGATGAGCTACTAGTGCTATACCTTCTTTAAGTTCAACCGTCCTTGTTGGTTGCAGTGCCACTTTTGTGGGTACGGAAAATGTAGAGCTTGTCATAGGAACATATTTTGGTTCATCCCTAACATTACAAGGTGCTGGTTCTGCTCGGTACAGATCCATATTAGCTTGAGATGATTTTATTGTATCAATTAATGGATTATGATCCTTCATAAACGTGGGTATATTTTTAGTTACCCTTTCATTATGCATCCGAAGTCGAGTTAAAGTATCAAAAGCTAAGTTAGCCTTAACGGGTACATCTCTACTACGGAATACTTCCTGAAGAATAACCATATATTTAACGCCATTGGGTACATAAAGCGGACCTTTACTTTTAGTTATATCCTGCAATTCCTTTGTTAGTGGAAAGAGAGTCTTGGATACAGGAGACTCATCTAACTTTTTCACCTCGCGCAATAACATGTGATAAAGGGAACGCACCACTCCAGGAGCTACCACAGGCGATGCCGCTGTTGACTTTGTAGGAGTGTTGGCCCCAAATGCCCTGCTCCCTCGCAACATATTTCCCGAATTGAGTAAATAAGCAACAATAATACTTCGTAAGCGAAGAATAATAACAACAACAAAGGAAAAAGAAAACAAAAAAGGACGACAAAAGAAAAAAAAATCATTCCTTCAAAAAGATTTAAAATAGATCAAAAACAACACCAACAACAACAACAACAAAAAACACCAACAATTGAACTCATTAAGGTCCACGAAAGAGGTAACTTATAATAGCTAATCTCAATGCATCACCACGCATGCATTTTTATGTATGTGTATTTAGAAATAAAAATCAAAAAATTAAAAAGTAGTGGGTCATGCAAGCGGTTCCTCTAGGTTAGCACATCTCATATCATGTGCCCCGGGAGTGAACACGCGCAACACCAAAGAATGCCAATAACATAACAAAAGTATTACTTTGTGGGATGTTCAGTATCGTCGCTTTTCTCCTTCTTCCTCTTACGCGTGCTCCGACACGCTCCACACACGGATAACATTATCTGTGTGGCCGGAGTAGAGAGTGCTTCCGTCTGCGGACCAGGCAACCGAGACACACTCAGGTGCCTTCTTGCTCTTCTGCTGCGATTCCGGTACGAGCTCAACAATTACTTCCTTGTGCTCCAGGTCAAAGATACGGATGCCCTTCTCAGTCGCCGCACACAACCAGTAGCGGTTTGGTGAGAAGCAGATCTGGTTGATCGGTGAACCAGCAGAAAGCTCCCAAAGCGCTTCACCCTGATTGAGGTCCCAAAGGCGTGCCACACCATCCCTGTCGGAAGAGGCGCAGAGTGAACCATCGGGAGACACCATCACGGAAGTAACGTAGTTCGTGTGACCCTTAAGGTCCGTGACAAGCGTGCCCGTGCCGACGTTCCACACCTTGACAAGGTTGTCCCAACCACCGGATACAATGAGAGGTGTCTGAAGGGAGGGGGAGAAGCGCACACAGCTCACCCAGTCGTCGTGGGCGCCACGCTTGAGGGTGTGCATGCACTCACCCTTCACGTTCCACACGCGCAGAGCGTTATCGCGACCACCAGAAACGATCTGACGGTTGTCCGGCGAGAAGGCGACGGACAGCACGTCCTTAGTGTGGTTGAGGAATTTCTGCTGGCACTGGCCGTTCTGGAGGCCCCAAAGACGCAGCGAGTGATCCCATGAGGCAGACACGGCGAAGTCACCAGTATTAGAGAGGGCAACGTCCGAGACGAACGCGCTGTGGCCCTCCAGACGGCGGTCAGGGAAACCGTAGTCGCTTTCTTCGCTGTGGCGGTCGGGGTTGGCGCACCACGAGATGATCGTGTTGTCGCGGGAGGTTGAGACCACCTTGATCGCGGAGTCCGCCGTCTGGGGGCAGGCGAGGGCGGTAACCCATCCGCGGTGACCCTTGAGTTGTCCTTCGTAGGCGACGGCCATGATGAAAAGAAAAAAGTGGCGCTTAAGTGCTGCTTTGCTTGCTGCAAACCAAGTGAAAATTAAGAAGAATTCATAAGTAGGATAAAATAAGAAAGTTGTGCGTTTGGCCCACAACAGGGGTAATACTACGTTCGTCGACAACAGAAACTTGCATTATTTGTGTATTCTGCAGCCATAGCGATCACAATATCGCTTATATATAAATATATAAGCGTTTATTTGCACAAACACACACAAAAAAAAATGAATTCAAAAACAAAAAAAATCATGCAAGCGGTTCCTCTAGGTTAGCACATCTCATATCATGTGCCCCGGGAGTGAACACGCGCAACACCAAAGAATGCCAATAACATAACAAAAGTATTACTTTGTGGGATGTTCAGTATCGTCGCTTTTCTCCTTCTTCCTCTTACGCGTGCTCCGACACGCTCCACACACGGATAACATTATCTGTGTGGCCGGAGTAGAGAGTGCTTCCGTCTGCGGACCAGGCAACCGAGACACACTCAGGTGCCTTCTTGCTCTTCTGCTGCGATTCCGGTACGAGCTCAACAATTACTTCCTTGTGCTCCAGGTCAAAGATACGGATGCCCTTCTCAGTCGCCGCACACAACCAGTAGCGGTTTGGTGAGAAGCAGATCTGGTTGATCGGTGAACCAGCAGAAAGCTCCCAAAGCGCTTCACCCTGATTGAGGTCCCAAAGGCGTGCCACACCATCCCTGTCGGAAGAGGCGCAGAGTGAACCATCGGGAGACACCATCACGGAAGTAACGTAGTTCGTGTGACCCTTAAGGTCCGTGACAAGCGTGCCCGTGCCGACGTTCCACACCTTGACAAGGTTGTCCCAACCACCGGATACAATGAGAGGTGTCTGAAGGGAGGGGGAGAAGCGCACACAGCTCACCCAGTCGTCGTGGGCGCCACGCTTGAGGGTGTGCATGCACTCACCCTTCACGTTCCACACGCGCAGAGCGTTATCGCGACCACCAGAAACGATCTGACGGTTGTCCGGCGAGAAGGCGACGGACAGCACGTCCTTAGTGTGGTTGAGGAATTTCTGCTGGCACTGGCCGTTCTGGAGGCCCCAAAGACGCAGCGAGTGATCCCATGAGGCAGACACGGCGAAGTCACCAGTATTAGAGAGGGCAACGTCCGAGACGAACGCGCTGTGGCCCTCCAGACGGCGGTCAGGGAAACCGTAGTCGCTTTCTTCGCTGTGGCGGTCGGGGTTGGCGCACCACGAGATGATCGTGTTGTCGCGGGAGGTTGAGACCACCTTGATCGCGGAGTCCGCCGTCTGGGGGCAGGCGAGGGCGGTAACCCATCCGCGGTGACCCTTGAGTTGTCCTTCGTAGGCGACGGCCATGATGAAAAGAAAAAAGTGGCGCTTAAGTGCTGCTTTGCTTGCTGCAAACCAAGTGAAAATTAAGAAGTAAATCAGAACATATGTTTATGTGCATTTGAAAGGTGCATTAGAACTCAAAAAGGAAAAATATACTTCGTGTTGTTATTAATTATTATTATTACTATTTAGCACTACAGATCCATGCAGTGTGTGCACAGAAAGCACTTGAAACCGACACATTTAGGCAAAAAGAACTACTTCATTCCCAAATCGTTTTAAAGTACCACCCCGTGATGGGCTGTCAATACCATTTCTATGTCAAAATCTCACATTGCGATTAACCAACAATAGTAACACCCTATAATCCATTTGTTCACCTGAAAAGACCATTTAAGTACAATCGGGGATATATATATATGTATATATATATGTAACATAAACCACTTAGTCCAACTTCGATTCTTTACTAAAATGACGACGCAGTTGTTCAAGAAATTCATTGAGTGTAATGGAGGTGAGGCACATGGATTCGGCAACGGCTGGGCAAATAGAAAATTCATCCTCAGCGTTTGGTAATAGCGAGAAAACAAAGCGACGCACCTGATCCACGGCTTCCTCAGATAATTCACGACACCTTAACATCGTCCGAAGAGGCTCTTCATCCATTCCATCTTCAACATCAGAGCGTTTCACCAACTGATTGGCTGCAACTTGGGCTTTTTCCTCACCAAAGTGAAGACCAAGGAGCTCCAAGAGTTCTCGCAGGCGCATGTACTCCATTTGCAATCGGTGACCAAAGCGACCGGGTCGAAGTAAAGCGGGATCAATACTGTCAGGTTGGCGCGTCGTCATGGCAATAATGCGTCCAGGTGTGTCAACAATACCATCAAGGACATTGAGAAGCCCGGAGAGATTCATTGCCCCTGGTGGCTTGTACTTTGGTAGGAGAGAGTTTGCTAACCCGTGTTGGTTTGCTTCAATAGACACAGTGGCACTCGGGTTATTTATCATATCAAGGGGAGCAACACGGCGTTGAATTATTTCCTCCGTTGGATCCACATCATCAAGGAGAAAGATAACATCATCAAAGTCGAACTGAAAGAAATCCGATTGACCATAACAACGCAACCTACGATCCAAAAATATACTGTACAAGTGATTATTTGTTGCAATATAGGGGAGATGGACGGATATTATATGCCTATTTGTGTATGCCGCCAAGGCCGCAACAAAAGAAGTTTTACCTGTCCCCGAAGGTCCATGCACAAGAAAACCAAGTTTACGAGGAAAACCTTGAATACCAAAACGCCCACGTTTATTGACAAAGTTATCGATGAGAGTTAAAGTTGGATTCTTCTGTGGAAAAAATAAGGTGTCAAACGTTCTTGTGGATGGAAGTAGACTCTCCTTGAATCGCAACACCCCACTGTCTGCGTCAACGGACTGAAGTTGAAAGTGACGCCGCCGCACACCAACCATACTTGGCAACCCTGTCATATAGTTACTGAGGCAGTATTGCACAAATTGTTCTATCCGCTCAGGTCCGTCCTTGCCAGTCGTTTTTAAGTGTATTTTATGTTCCACCACAAACACTTCCGTTTCGTCGACTCTCCTTCGCTGATACGTCACTTCGATACCATTTTTAAGCGGCATCCACGTCCCTGCTGTGGGGAGACGAAGAACAGTGTAGCGTTGAAGTCGCTTTCGACATTCCGCAATGCGGTGGGTGAGGTTCTCATAGGTGTCCCGAACATACTCAAATACATCATCACCTAGAACATAGAATGAGTCACTTTTGAGGGGATCAAAGAGAAAGAGCACAGATGGTTTATTCACCCAGAGGGCTTCCTCCCTTAGATGAACTGAATCCTCAATGATGGATGTGATATTCAACAAGACAGCATTAAGTAGAATACCCGATCGATCATTCAGAGGGAAACCCCAGCGACACTCAGGTTTCATGCGTCGGAAGGATCCAGTGATGGTGCGGACATATTCTCGTGCTTGTTGACGTTTAAACCGAATGTCACAAATTCTAGGCCACAACACTTTCCAAGCGCTAAGCACAAATGGTAACAAAATGGATAGTAAAACTACAATTATGGAGAAAAAGTCACTAAATAAAACTGAGAAACCATTTTCATTTACATTCCGCAATGAAAAGCGTTCACGATGCCATGATGAAATTTCGGATAGCCTCATTGACATATCAATCTCTTGTATATACGTAAAAGTGCAGTATATATATATATATATATATGTATATTCGCTAGGATCTTCCTTTCATATATCCAAGTAACAAAGCAACAACAACAAGAGAAAGATAAAAAAAAAAAAACGAAAAGAAAACGGCGCGTCGTAAAAAATGCTTCAATCAAATTGACAAAGACAAGACTAGGACACAGGATCTCCACAAACTCACTTTCTTTTTTTACTTCCACATCTCCCTCTCCTTACTCAGGGTTCTATCCCTTTGAAATCTTCATTACTGTATCAAATGTTCACACACACACAAAAAAAAAAAAAAAAGACACCAAAAGCAACCACCCTCTTTCCATTCAATACTATATATATATATATATATATATATTTATTTATGTATATGCATCATGCAGGCAAGGTATCCTCGTGTCCAAGAGCGGCAGCCACCTTTTCATTTCGTCTTTTATTTCATATCACTTACTATCTCTACTTTTTTGCTCTCTTTCCCCCCCCTCTTTCCTCCAATTATTATCATATCCTCCTTCCATCTTTTTTTCGTCTACTATGGAATCAGAAACAGGAGAATAACCATATCATCATCAATAAGAGGCGGTCATCTCATTTTTAAAGGATGAAATTAAAACTCTGTGTTCGTTCCAAGCGCAGCGTCATGATAGAAGTGATTAAAGTTGAGACGAAGAAGTAAAAAGTTAAGAAAGTCGAATTGAAGGTGTTGCTCTTCTAATGTAGTGAGTAGTGAAGTAATCTCTCGCTGGAAGTCATCAGCAAGGCGCTGATATTCTCTTTTGATTGAGAAAACATCCCCGTGTCCGCGTTCTAGGAGCGATGTAAGAAGAGCTTGAGCTCCTACATATTGACGAACAATACCTAACACACTTTCAATGTTCTGACGTATAGAGGCGCAATCACCATGAAGAAGGGAATGTAAAGTTAAATATTGCAGATAAGCCGTATGTGCGGCACGTACGTCATCTAGGGAGGCACATTGTCGCAGCGCCTTCATAAGTAAATCCCACGAAACAGTGGATACTTCCGCAACCAAATAAGACCAAAGATTATTGACAAAGTGATTCAATTGAAGTCCCAAAAGATGTGCATCAGCTGCAACCTCACGCCACGCCGTGGCCTCCCTATTTGTATTATGAAGTCTACCAATTATACGATCAAGAACGACACTCTGCCGCCATGATTTCTTCAACGCAACCTCTGCACGTTTTGCTTTAAACATAATACGAAAAAGACGTCTGTACACCTTCATTGCAGTCACATCAAAAATGTTGTTCAAAGGTGATGGCACAGGCATTGTCACCACGAATGCATCCCATCCAATAATCTTGTCATCCTTAACAAGCTCACAGTGTAGCATAGAAAATAAATCTGTATCAAGGTGTTTAGTAAATGGAACAATATCCAACAGTGCACTCTGCATGTGATCTCGCACAACAGATGTCTGTACCATGTGACTTAAACGACCAAGAACAGGGTCAAGTCGACCAATAAGTAATTCATAAAAGTCACCATTTCCGACAAGAAGAAAAGCATTCACCATGCGTAACACATTATCAAGATGAAATTCTTCACGAATGAGTTTCATTACTGCTGTATTAGTAAATCGTACTGCATCACTCACAACACCACCAATTGTCTCAAATGAGGCACCTTGGGCAGCAGTAACTATAGATGGATCCATCCGCCACTGTTTACAACGGCAACAATTTCGTATAAAGCTTACATTTTTGGTCACTAGCGAAATTTGCTCCGCCAAAGCTCTTGGAAAAGTAGTTGGAAGCATTTCTGGAATAAGTGAAAACTTTGAGGACCAAAATGAATCTGACGTATCATCTATGCGTGGGTTCGAAGTAACAAAAAACTCATTGAATGGGTCGGTAACTTCGCCTTTTGTAATGCTAGAGACAGTCATTTGAAGAAGTGGGCTCACAGCCTCCATGTAAACATCTGACAATAAGGCAGAAAGCCTAGCAGAACCTTGCTGAACCAAACGTTGTAATTTAGAGGCGAGTTCACCACCCTTCACCGACTCTGTCTCGCGAAGAATATTGTGAAGTACACGTAATTTTGGTTGCACACGTTTGTAAGCAACTATCAAATCACTAAACGTCATAGATGGAGAACGGCGTTCGCGAAAAGAAGCGACGAGACAATGATACTGTGAAAGTTGCCTACGCACTGAACTTCGCAAACTCTGCTGCAAAAAAGATCTTTCCCCTGTACCACCCTTAAGCACATCATTTATTTGCCGAGCCAATTGACCGCACTCTTGAAGGGTTTCCAAAGCTTGCCTCTGACGCACACTTCCCCATTCAGACTTCATATTATACCGATGGGAGGTCTCCTCGTATGAAAAATACTTTGTTTTATCCACTCCCATCCACATAAATAGGATGTCAGAGATGTATTCTACCTCTTCCACAGTCTTTTCCTCCCGTCCCGTACCTGCGATTCGGCGGGTTTCGAGCACCATATCTGTCCCACGACCAATTGGAAGGGACGGGTCGCGATGCATTGATGACGTGCCACTACCAAGCGGAGGTCGCTGCGTCGTTACTTCCATCGCCGAGGATACAACACCACGCTGACGACCAAAAAGACGTCCGGGAAGGTCAAACCCGTGTTTCCGATCCTCCACAGCTGATAATGTGGAAACCCCCTCGCCAGGTGCCTCATCAGTTGGTTTCAATTCATCCATGAGACGAGCGGGTGTCTCTCCTAGAGAAGATCCCCCATGTGAGGAGCGCAAATTGCCAGAACTTCCCCTCTCTGGTCGCAATTGTGCTGCTGCTTGAAAAGGAATTACCCGTTGTATGCCATCGCGAACACGCGGCAAATCCAGTTCTGTCTTCTGCCACTTCGGAGCAGGTGAAACATCCTTTGTAAATCCCTCTGACATCACTACCACCTAAAAAGGATACTAACACAACACTAATCACGAAAACCCTCTATAATTTGTGTATATAATCTATCCACATTTACCGCAAGAAAAAAAAGGAATAAGCACCAAAAGCCTTACAAAAAAAAAACCTACATGTCTACACAAAAAATATACGGATACCTATCACGACCCCATAAAAAAAAAAAAGTAATCCACGACTACCAATACAAAACAAAAAAAATTAACAATAAAGACGCTCCACAGAGCACAAAATCTCACTTTTTTTCCGTAGAGGTCTCAGAAAAATGGAAACTATTTTGTTTTTTAAATCCTTTATTACCAAGAAAAGTAAATAGTAATAATAATAAAAATAATAATAATAATAGGTTTTTCATGTAGAGAAGCATAGAATAAATAAGAGTAAAAAAAAGAGGAAATAGTCACTTCCTAATTATCCATTCAACACCACTCACAGCTTCGTCCAATGTGTGTCCTTAGTCCACTTCCTCCACC
>JASANV010001296.1:0-17223 GCA_030849715.1 Trypanosoma mega | reverse complement strand
CATTCCCGCTCCCATTCACCTCGCAAGCTCACAAAAAAAAAAAAAAAAAATAGCTCGGTTCTTTCCCTGCAACGCCTTCTTTTCACATGCCGGGGCCTGCGGCCGCCGAAAAATAGCGAAAGGCCGCCGGAACGCACGTGGAACGAGGCCGCGCCAGCAAAACGACAATAATCGATCGCGCCGTTATTGCCCCAGTCGTTCGTAGGGCCTTTTCCGCCCAAGCGGCCGACGCAGAAAAGTTATTCGAAGGATTAATGTTAAGCAAAACCCCCCGGCCCGCTGCGCCAATGGATTGCCACAGGCAAACGCGAATACTTTTTCTTTTTTTTTTCTTTTTGCCCCCCGCCTTTCCACTCCTCGGGCCTCCGTGCGCATATCTCTTTGAATGGCGTGGGGCCTCTCCTCCGTTTTGTTTGACGCAACGGCCTTGGCGCCGCGACCCACGCCAATTCCAAGGCATAATCTCGAGAATAGCGTTGTCGGTTGGCTGCGTTTCGGGCCTCCGTGTGCTGCAATTCCGCGGCCGTGTTTAACGCTTGCTGCGGGCATTGTGTGCAGAAATTGGTATGGGAAGCGCCGCGCAGGCGGACCACGCCACCTGGCAAGGAAATGCCAAGCCGCACGTTGGCGACGACTCCCCGCGGACTGGCCCCCTCCCCCTCCCCAACGATCAGTCAGAACAACTGCTGCGCCTCCTTCCCGGGACCCTTTGCCGCACAAAAGGCGCAAAGCACACCGGGCAGGCGCCGTAAAGGCGAAATTGCCCAGCCATCGGGGGAACCTTGATCCCCCATTTCGCCGCCGAATAGGGTGCCCACGCTGTTTGGAATAAATGCGCTAAAACTTTAAATAATAATAATAATATCTTTTGGGCATGGGAAAAGGCGAGTCAAGAACCGCGCGCTCCTTCCGCGAGAACTAAAAAATTGAACGGAAAGAAAAATAGCACCCGCCAAGATAATGCGCAGGAGAAAAAATAGCCCCCTATCAGTTTCCATTCTCTTTAAAAGGTGCTGAAAAAAAAAAAATTGTAAACAGAACGCCTCTTAGCAAAACGAAGGGGGCGGTTGCCACGGGATTTGCCCCGCCAATCGCGTTTCAGGCCGTGCCGTCCCAGATTTCCCTTGGTAAAAACAAAAAAGGCGGCTAAATAAAATGAAGTCAAATGACTTTTTTTTTCTTTTTCTTGTTTTAGGGCCAAAAAATGCACGCACAAATAAAAAATAATAATTATAATAATAATTCAGAAGGGCGAAAAGCTTTAGATCGGACCGCCGAAACCGCGAACCGGCCAGGAAGCACGCAAAAATTCAGCACATGGAAAGAAGTAAAAAAGAAAATCTTCCCGAAGAAAGGGGACATATACAAAACATTTTTTTTTTTTTTGTGTGTGTACAACAAACGGCGTTAAAGAAACAAAAACCACAATAAAACGAAGAGATACCACAACGCGTCAAAAAAAAAAAAAAGCAAATAAAACAGCATTTGGAAACCTGATTTCGTTACCCTCTGGCGCGTCCGCCTTGGAGCCCCAACGCCCGCACCCATGGCGAAACCGCAATATAGAAAATGTAAATAAACACAAGAAATTAAACATTTATACAAACACACGAACATAACAAAAATAATATATATATATACATATATATATATAATAAAAGTATCCTCTCACTCTTCTCTGTTCCTCTGTTTTGCGATATGAAGAGTGCCGCCCGGCGCTGGCTCGGGCGGATTTCCCCTTACCCTCTTGATCTTTACAACTCGAGGTCGCGCCGCTAGCTGCTCCCTGGTCCACCACTCCGCAGGTTCGCCTTCCACGACCGGCTCGTGCCACTCAGACAGTCGGTTCTTAACATCATCAGTGCGAAGTATCTCCATTTCTCTACTCCTGAAGCCATCGAACGTGCGCTGTGCTTCGTAGCGGTCATCACCCATTTTTAACTTTATCCACCATCCATCCCCCAAATGACGTCCCACAAGTGGATCTCCGGCGGCAAATTCGTAAGGTGTTCCGTCAGCCCGCCGGCCATGTATATACACCCCACCATCGTCCTCAATGAGAACCTCGACGACACTTTTTCCCCGAGAGCCACCTTCACCACAGTAGGAGTTATCCGCCGCAATGGAGAGCAAACCTGGCTGCTGCACAATGCAAGGGCTATCACCTGAGGGCTGGTGGCCGCTGCAGATAACAGTGACGCCACTTCGGTTGAGGTACTCCACGACATTAAGCGCCGAGTATCGCGGCCCCTCGTCGCGCACAAGCGAACCCACCGTCACGGAAAACGGTGAAATAATAAGAGGGAAAGCGTATTGCCTTAAAAGCATCCCATCACCACCCGCCGCCCACTCTTTAAATGCCTCCTCCTTGTACTCATTCAGCTCATTGAACCATTCCTCAGCGGGACGTCGTTCATGTAACATGGCGTGTCCGCGTACGGGGTCATTTTCCGCAAAGAGGTCTCTATCCGGAACGAATCCAACGTTTCCCTCATCCACACCTCCATGTACAAAAAGCACGCCGTCCAGCACAACAGCTATTTTTCCGCGCCGCAGATACTCGTGATATACACCACCCGGGCGAGCTTCCCTCAAGAAGTTTTCCACCACTTCCCCATCCGTCACAATGGCGCCATTAAAATCACCCCTGGCATTGCCATTGTTATTTTCACCACTACTGCGAGAGAGACCAGCAGCGACAGTGCCGCGGAGACGCTGCATCTCCTTACGGCGACCCTCAAAAGTCGCCGGGCTACCCAGTTTGTGCGCCAGCACCCATTGTACGAGCGTTTCTTTACTCGTAACCATGGGCACTTTTTTGAACTTTAGATAATCATTGTAGCCCAACCATTGCCTATTTTGGTTCCTTGCGGAGAGGGGAAAGAGACGACACTGTACCTCCTCAGGCGTTGGCATCGATGCGAGCACCTTCTGCGTGGGGGCGCCAAGCACCATCTTGTTGATGTCACGGTTGCCCAAAACAAAATGCACGCGGGTAGGGTTAGCGTCGTGAAAGCTAAGCAAGGCCCTTGCAAAGCGTAGATCTTCGCCGTGATCAAAAACATCACCACCGTAAACAAAATGGGATGTGCTGTCGCGAAAAATTATCGCATCATTTCTCCACTCAACCACCTTGCTATTCTCGGCAAAACGGAGAAAATAGGAAAAATCACCTTCCACATCCGTCAAGAAGGATATGCGCCGACGCACACCGCACACGCGTAACATAAGCACAAAAACTAAACTCCTCTTTACCTAAATTGGATTATTAATTCTTGTTAATATGTATATTTATCTCTCTTTATATATATATATATATATATATATATTCCTCCGCGCTCCTTTATTCCACGCGCATTCAAACCAAAAAGAAAAAGGAAAACAACGAAAGCATATTTATAAATGTAACCCATATTCAAAGATGAGAATATATATATATATATATATATATATATGTACATAACAATGGCTTGTGCTCGAAACGGAGAAACTTGCAGCTCAGCAAACAAAGGTGTACAATGGAAGAGAGACAGGGAAGTGGTCAAAATCCCGTCTCCACTCAGCTCACCATTCTCTTTTCGCATAGCAAAACTGCATGCGCAACTCCACCCCAGAGGTTCACTCTTATTATATATTGTTTTTTCTCTCTAAATATACAATTTTCTGTTGTCCTTAGAAAGGGAATAGGAATCCCTCAGGACACAACGCCGTAGACAGTGACGACGCAGTGCATGACTTTGTTCTCTGCATGATACACATAACAGGCGTCACTTGCAGGATTCCACGAGCATGCCGAGAGTGCATGGAATCCAGCGCCATTTTTTTGAATAATGACGCAGTGGGCAATGTATTTCCGGGGAAGGGCCGCCTCCTGGGTAAGGCGCTGCACAATATTTTCCGTAATAGCCGCTACCAAAGTAGGAACCTTTTCATGGTTATATTTTACCTCTGGCATAAAATGCCGTGCCACGACCTCTTCGCAAATAGTCTTTGCATCGTCAGCAAGGGTCAGCTTTTCCGGCATACTAAAACAAACAATACAAACAAAAGCAAACCTAGGGAAATGAAAGTAATAACCTCACAAAAAAAAAAAAGAGTGCTTTTTCTTTTGTTTTTTGAATTATTCTAACGTTGATTATCTTTTTTGGTTGTAAACAGTACTATTATTATTGTTATTGTTTGGCATATATTTATGAAGTGTGCAACGAAGAGAGATAGTTGGAAAGAGAAAGAGTGGGTGCCGAAGGGGGAGTAAGAAAACGGAAATCTAGGGAGAGTAGGGAAAGATTATGCCACAAAAAAAAAAAAAAAAGATAAGGCGAATCACAGAAAAAAAAAAAAAAATGTACATAAAGTGAGGAAACTTACGTATAATTATGGAATTTTTTGTTTCTGTTCTTCCATGTCATCTAAACAACGGAAAAATACGTCAATACAAATAAATATATTTTTATATGCGTTGAACGCAGGGAGTCACATGACGAGAGAGAAAACAGAACAGCGCCACTGTGAGTGCAAGTAAATTCTCTGTTTTTTTTTTTTTTTTGTTCTTCTGCTTTGTTCAAGGCGGAGTATTAGGGAAGGGATTATAAGGGGCATATGTCTGTGGGGGGTTGCTCTTCCTGAGAATCAGTTGTTCCCCTCTGCGAGGTCAGTATCGCCCATGGCCAATCTCTCTAAGCAACTTTTGATGTATCCAATCCTTCGCGGGTCCAGGTCCATTGCTGTGTGGTAATATTGTACTGCCTGCCCAGGTACACCCATGAGGTGAACACACTTGGCCAATGTCACGTAAAGCATAGCCTCGTCGGGGCACTCCTTTGTCATGGCTAGCAATTCATCCTGGGCCTCATGAAAACGGCCCAAACGTATAAGCACTTCCGCACGCTGATGACGTGCACCGAGATTACCAGGATGACGTTTAATAGCACTGTCATAGATACGCAATGCTTCACCTAAACTTTCTCTCGTGGCGTCACGGCGATGGTATGTGGCAGCATAACGATTCATAATGGTGGGCAATGGATTAATACTTATAGCTTGTTGGAAATAATTGCGTGCCTGTTGAACATTCTCGTTACGAAAATACAACTCACCAAGTCCAGCGTAGGCAATATAGTGGTTTCCATCGATTAATATAGCTTCATGAAACGCACTAATAGCCTCTGATTTACGGTCTAAATAGAGCAACTCATAACCGCGAAGCGTATGGGCATAGGCAAAGTCGTGGTCTATTTGCACTGCACGGTTCAACATACATAAGGCCTCCTTTGACTCCTTCACGAGGCTATACGTATTCGCCACAACGCAGAGCGTAATCGGTGAGACAGGCATCTCATTGATCAATGTCTGTGAAAGGGATCCGAGTGCACCAGATGCCCTGCGTTGCCAAAGGGCAGTGCTGTAATATACAAGCGCAGAATCACCAAGTCGCCACGGCGCCACTTGCATTAATTGAGCAAAGGCGTGTGCTGACTTTTCCACATCACCATCGTGAAAGAACGTCATGGCGAGCGCTCCCAACGCCCATCCAGTGTTCCTTTCAGGAAAGCGTTCATTTTGTAGGAGGTCACGTGCCTCTTTGCACCGGTATGACCATTGAAGGAAAGTAACGGAGGCGAAGGGTGACAAGTATTGTCGTACAGCTTCCCGCTTTACTTGGCGGTGAGCGCCGCTACCACTTGCGCTTGCTTGGGAAGCTAAAATAGACTGACGCCCTGCATTGTCCTCACCTGTAGTATTTACGGCGATGGGTGTAGCATCTGCGTAAACACGACGCATTTCATCCCGAGGGGTACGGGCAGTTTTGACGTGTTCCTCAAAGGCGGCAAAATTGAGCGGATCGAGAGCAACACTCCGCGCAAACGTCTCATCCGCGTTACCGCGACGCAGGCGGCGGCGACACACACCAAGCCAATACTGCACCTCGGTGCTGCTCCGTTGGCGATCTAACTCCTCTAATAAACGTTCACCCTCCAAGTAACGCTGCGTCATACCGCACGTCACACCCAACAGGAATTGACAGTCCCACCGCGCCGTCTCACTACTGCTATTGCTACTGACACCGTGACTAATGCTATTATTTTGACTGCTCCTCGTGCTGTTGCTTAAAGACGCTGTGTGAGGGTGGCTGGGATTATAACCACTGCTACTGTTACTGTTATTGCGGTGCGATGTGAAGGGGTAATTGGCGCGCAGTAGGCGGTACGCAGTGCCTGCATCTCCACTTGTGACGTGGCAGTGCGCTAAAATGTGTAAAGATTCGTGTGTTGGGGACAAGGCGTAGAGACGCTCCGCACAGAAAATAGCATTAGAGTAGATATACTTTGTCAGACTCTCTTGCACAGCATCCTTTAGACCTTGCACAGTCAATGCTTTTTGTCGCTCTCTGTAGTATGCCATGACGTATGTCACTGAATTCATTCGCAATATATATATATATATATATATATATATATATACATATAAGTAAAAAAAAAAAAGAACAAAAAAAAACACATAAATATACAAACACATTTATAAACACATTTACGCTTATACATGTATGCATAGAGAGAAGCACTCAAAATACTAACGCAATAATATACTCTTCACACTCATAATATACGTATATAGTACTCTAAATAAATAAATAAATATATATACATATATATATATATATATATATATGTATATATATATATGTATATATATATATGTAATTTTTTTTTTCTTCAATCTGAATTTGTTGGGGTGGTGAAGGTGGGTGTGGCGTCATCATCTGCAAAAATGACTATCATAGTCGCAAGAACAGATGAGGATCGATGAGTCGACTATGTAATACCGTGTGCCTAGAATGTAGATACTAAAATGTTTTTTTATTTTTTACCGTTTCTTGTTCTCTCTGCACATACAGAAACGCACACACACATACAAACACGAAAAAAAAAAGAAAAAAAAACACTCGCTTTGTGCATCTAATTTTCTTTTTACGTCTCTTTCCCTTTCTCTTTCTTACTCTGCATTCGATCATTCTTCTTATTCACACAAACAGTCAAAGAAAAGTGAAAAGATACACACATTGACGCACATATTTATTCTCAGACTGATATTCTCTCAGAAGTTTTTTTGTGTTTGTTATTGTTTTTCTTTCTAGAAAGCAACGATTCTCGTTTTAGTATATATATATATATATATATATATATATATATATATATATATATATATATACATAAATATATCCCTCCTCTTTTATTTTATGTCTATCTTCTTTTATATCTCTCACTCTTTTTTTTTTTTTCATTTAAAACGGAAAGGCGCGTTGTTGTTGTTAATCTATTTCAAAGTGCACATCTTTAAGAACTAAGAATGTTTGCCAGCGGCCTCAATTCGGACAATCTCCGAGTACCCCTGAGTGTTACTCACCTGATAGAGAACATCCGCATTATTGAACATGCCATCTTTGAGAGAAACCAGGAGGAATTGTGAGGTTGGAAAATGCGTTTGTAGCATACGACCAATATTTTGCGTGTGACTAGGGTCAAGTGCGGCATCCACTTCATCTAGAATGTACATTGGTGCCTGACGCACACGTAAAATAGCCAAAATAAGGCATAGTGCTAGTAATGACCTTTGCCCCCCACTTAGCTCAGAAAGTGACTCCTTCTCCTTCCCGTTAAACATGACACGTACCTGCAGTCCGCTAAGGTGCTGTTGCTCATCCCGCTCCTCGCGCAACTCGGCCGCAGCGCCTGGTAAACAGGTGGAGAAGAGCTTTGAGAAGACACTACTCACAACCCGTACCATCCTGTCAAGCGCTTGCCACTTCTTTGATTCAATACCCAAAATGCACTGTTGAATCGCGTCACGATCTTCGCCGAGGGCAGAGCGCTGTTGCACCAGCTCATCATACTCACGCCGACGCTCCTCGTAGAGAATAGTAGCTCGCCGATTTAGACGTTTGGACATCACAGCTGCCTGGGATTCTGCCTCGCGCAACTCCTGCAGTGTCGTCGCGGTGCGTTCTTTATCGGCAAAATAGTATGGCCCATCTATCGCACCAAATGTCACACGCTCCTCCACGATCCACGGATGACGCCGCTCCGCCTCTGCCACGGCGCGGTGCAGCTCATCCACGGCACGCCCCGCCTCCCGGAGGTCCACCTCGGCATTCTTCACCACCCCTTCCAGTGAAGCCTTACGCACGACGAGCTGCTGCAGTTCCTGCTGCGTCTCCTCCACCTCACGCTCGAGTCCTTCACGGCGTTGCTCCGCCTCGGCGCGCCGCTTTTCTGCGTCACGCAGACGTTCCGCCGCCTCGGCGCGTCGCGTCGCCTCCGCCTCCTCTGCGGTCGCTCGCTGCGCCAACTCTGCCCGCGCCTCGGCTGCCTTTCGTTCGAGGTCCGCCGCCAATTGGGTCGTTTCGGCATCCAGTCGCTCAAACTCCGCCGCACCCTCCGCCTCCTCGCGAGCGAGCGTCGCGTGCCGTTCATTCGCCTCGTCGAGCGCGGTCTGCAGTGCGCGCCGCGCCTCCTCCGGGTCCTCCCCGGTGAGGCGGTCGAGCTCCGCGCGGCGCTCCGACAAATCCGCCAACGCGGCCGTCGCGTCGGCCAACCGCCCCTCCGCGGCCGCAAGCGCCTCGCGGAGTTCCGCCGACGGGGTGTCGCACTCCTCACGCGCGAGGCGGAGGCGATGGGCGGCGACACCGACCGCCTCGACGGCCGCCGCGTGCCGCGCCAAGGGGCCGGCGTGGCGCTCCCACTCGGCACGCGCCGCGCTGCACGCCGCCTCCGTCTCGGCCACGCGCTGGCGGAGGGCGTCCACCGGGGCGCGGCGCGTGCGATGGGCGCGAGCCTCGGCGAGGACATCGCGCAGCTGCTGCGTCGCGCCGCCCGTGAGGAGGCCGCTCGGCTCCGCCACATCGCCGTCGAGGGAGACGGCCTTGCAGCGCACCGCGGGGCTGTACGCGAGGTCCTGCGCGAGGGCGAGGTTGGAGCAGACGAGGAATTGGCCAAACACCGCATCCGCCACGGCGCGGTGGGCGGAATCGGTGACGTCGATGAGGTCCTTCGCCACGGCGACGAAACCGCCGCTGCGGGCGGCGATCTCCTCCGCGGCGGCGAGGCGGGAGGGGTCGATGCCGCGCGGCACCTGCAGCGCGTTGAGGGGAAGAAAGGACGTGCGTTGGCGCAACCCGCCGCGCGTGATGAGCCGCTCCGCCGCCCGGTCCGTTGTCACGACGACGCGCATCAGCTGCTGAAACGCGCCGACGGAGAGGGCGATGCCGAAGCGCTCCTCGCGCGCCGCCACGAGCTCCGCGACGCGGCCGACAATCTCCGCCTCCGCCTCCGGCAGCGCGCGGCGGTCAAACGGGACGTCGAACCCGCCGCCCGCCGCGCCGCCATCGCGCCGGATGGCGTCGAGCGCCTCGCGGTGAGCCGTCTGGAGGCGCGTGGCCTCCTCCCGCAGCGCGCGCAGCCGCCCGTCGAGTTGGAGCGCCTCCCCGCACTCCCGCGCGGCGCACTCCGCGGCGGACGCGGCGGCGGCGTGAGCGGACTCGAGGCGCTCCAACTCGGCCCGACGCGCGGCGGCGCCCGTCACTGCGGCGCCCAACTGGCCGCGCAGCACGTCCGTCCGCTCCGCCGCCCGCTGCCGCTCCGCCGCGGAGTGCACCGCCTGCCGCTCCAACTCCGCGCGCTCCTCGGCGATGGGCCGCCCGCTCGCCCCCGCGCGCACGCCGGACTGCTGCAGCTGGAGCGCCCGCCGCAGCCGCGCCGCCTCCTCCCGGGCCGCCTGCACGCGCGCGAGGAGGTCTGCCCGCTGCGCCCGACGCGCCGCACAGTCTCGCACGCGTGTCTCCGCCTGCGCCCGCTCCCGCTCCGCCCGGCGCGCGGCCGCCTCGAGGCTCTTGCGGGACTGCGCGGCCGCCTCCGCCTGCGCCGCGTCGCGGGCCGTCTGCAAACGCCGTGCCGCCTCCTCCTCGTGCAGCGCGACCGCCGCCGCCGCCGCCGCCTCCAGCGAGGACTGATAACGCATCAAACGGCGCGTGGCGTCGTCCTCAGAGGCGGGAAGGGCACGCAACTGCTCCCGGGCGTCCGCGGCGTCGGTCTCGAGGGTGGAGCGGCGGGCACGCCGCTGCTCCAGTTGGGATCGATGCTCCTCATACTCAAAGGCCACACGAAATCGTCGCTTCGTCTCTATTCCCTCACTCACACGCATGAAGCGCTCATACTCGTCTTGATCCGCCTTCATCGCGGAAAGCATGGGGCCAATCTGAGTTTGTATATTATCGTCTATCTCCTGCATTTTTTTCTCTTTACCACGTATAAGACTCTCAGCGGTGCGGCGACGGTGGTCAAAGGCTTTGGTGCCGACGGCTTCCTCAATGAGGGAGAGAATATCCTGTGAGCGCATACCAATAAGCTTATGCACTGTCCCTTGAAGCACCATAAAGTGTGGATTATCCACGTTAAGACTTATACTCTCAAAAAAGCGCTTCACCTTGCTTTGCATCGACACTGTGTTATTAAGGAAAAACTGCTGTTTTCCACCGAGTTTAATTTGTCTTCCTACTGTGATGATGGGGTATTCCTCACAACTGTAGCCTGGCGGTGCGGTGCGGGAATCATCATTAATAAACTCAATCGTTACACGTGCCGCATGCACACCCGTTGTGCCAGCACGGAAGATAAGCTCACGTGGGTCCTCTGCACGAACTCGCTTCAAATTCGTGATACCCATCACAAAACATATGGCATCAAATATATTGGACTTTCCACTACCATTAAGGCCAGTAATGGCGTTAAAATGTGAACTCAAATCGTCAAGCGCCTTACGATGGGCATATGACTTGAATCCATCAAGCACGATGCTTTTTACACGCATCTCTCGTCTCGTGTCTTACTCACTTCCTTTTCTATACTAGATCTTTAAAATATAAAAAATAAAAAACAACTAAATGTTCGTATAAATAAATAGATAGCAATTTATCTACCTGTCTATAAATGGAAATAAATAAATAAATAAAAAATCTTCTTGTGTGTGGTCTGTGTCCACTAGTAAGCCAAGGAGTGATTCGTCTCCAGAAAATAAAACGTCTGGACCTGACTAAAAGAATACAATTTAAATAAAAAAAACAACAAAAATAGGGATAATATATACATACAAAGAATCAAAGAGAAACAAAAAAGCGAAAAAAAAGACTCTTGCATAAAACTGGAAATACAGGTAGAAACACAGTTTAAAAGAAAAGAGAAAACATAAGAGGAGCAATACAAAAGCAAAAATAATAACAATAATAATAATAACTTTCTTTTTAAAAAAAAATGGCATTGACGAAAAAAATGCGCTACAATCTCACCATATTTTCATTTTTCATTATTATCTTTATTTTTTCTTGACTGTTCCTTTGTAATATTCATTTCTTTTTTTGTATTCACTCACATTAACACTTTTTTGTCTTTCTTTATTTTCGTGCTTCCTCTCTTTCTATTCCTCGTACAAAAAAAACATAAAAGGATAAAGAAATTTTTTAAAAAGGTCACCATCATAGAGAGGTGTAGAGACGCACGGACACATACGTACTTACAAACGCACCCCTCACACACACACACACACAAACACACTGCGCTTGGCGTGAAGAAGTATTGATAAAAGAGAGAGGAGGAAGCTTTGATAACTGTTTCCTTCTTGTTACTTTTTTTGTTGTTTTGTTTTGGTCACTTCCTCTCTGGGTAAGTTTTTTTTCCCTTTTTTTTTTGTTTTTCATTTGTCATTTTCACAGTAATACACCGATTTGTTCGCCACCTAGTTTTTCTTGTTGTTGTTGTTGTTGTTGTTTTTTATTTAGTAAATCTCTCTCTCTCTCTTTCTTCGTATTTGTATCCCTTTTTTCGTGTCAAATTCTATAGGCCGTTTTCCGTTTTTTCCTTTCCCACCTTTACTCTGTCCACCGTGTCCCTTTATGACAACTCGCCATCATTGAACTCTGTCTTCGTTACATAACGCATGACAGCGCATCAAAACAAAAGTGAGAAAGAAATCGAGGAAAATAACAATAAAAATTTCTCATCATCTTCTCCAAAAAATAACACGAGATAAGAGAACAATTTCTTTGATAGGTTCAAAAATATCAAAACAACATTCAAAATATTAAAAAAAAAATACAGAATAGTAGTGATGGTCTTGTGCCCAGAGAGATAAAGAAAAAAAATGGGGGTGAGTTAAATGATCGAACAAAACAATTAGAGGTGTTGAAATAGTTCATGTATATATATATATATATATATATACATATATGTGTATGTGTAATTCTTTTTTTTTGTTCTTCTCTTTGTGTTTGTAGTAATAACGACCAGTAGCAAAGAATCAAAACATGGTGTAAATGAAAACACTAGTAACGAAGCAATCAAACGAGCAAGTGAGCAAGATAAATAATAATAATAAAAGTTGGGGTGGGCGGATGGGTGGGAAAAATAATGAAACGAAAAAAATTCAGGAGAGGAGAAGGGGAGAGAATTATTCACTATATATATATATATATATATATACTTATATACACTCGAATGCAGAAGAACCGTGTGATGTTTTGACGTTTACTCGACTTTGTACGTTTCACATTCCCTCTCCCTCTCCCCCTCACCCCACCCCCACACGCCAAAAGCACACATCGACACCGCACAACCGTTTCCTTTTAGCCATTCCTCTTGTACCCATCCACAAAAATTTTTCCATTCACTTACCTCTTCCCTTTTTTTTTTTCTGTCCTTCGCCATTATTTTTTTATTCATATTTTTTTTTTTTGTGTTGTTGTTGTTCCCTTGTTTGTCCTCTTCGTCCTCTTGCGGAGTTTCATAGATGCACAAGATTGTAGATTCGGCCAGTGAACAATACCTGAAAGCAAAACAAAAAATTTTATTGTCCATTTTTTTCTTCTTGTCCTTGATGTCTTTACACTTCAATTGCCAAGAACGGATGCTGTAGTAAGGACTCCGCTGTGGGACGCTTCTTTGGATCGCGCTCAAAACAAAGCTCCAGAAAATTCATGAGTTTAGGATCCAAATCCTTTGGGATTTCTGTTGGAAGTCCTGTCGAGTGTGCTATTTTATACACAGCGGCCCACATAGAGTTGCACTCGGGCCACGGGGGTTTACCGGTGATCATTTCGACAACGGTGCATCCGATGGACCAGACGTCGCTCTTCATACCGTAGCCACCTGCCTCACATTTAATAACTTCTGGGGCCATCCAATAAGGTGTACCAACCATCGTCTGACAGCCATGCGTCTTGCTACAGACATCATCAATAGCTTTACTACATCCAAAGTCCGCCAATTTTATAATGCCATCAAGCGAAACAAGGACGTTGTCCCCCTTAATATCACGATGTACAATGCCACAGTCATGTAAGTACTTCACACCACAAAGCATTTGGTATGTCCACTGACGTACAGTTGGTAATGGAATTGTCTTAAATTTTTTGACAAAAGTATTCAAAGAACCACCACTGACAAATTCCATAAATATGTTTAAAGTATTTTTTCCTCTATCTTCTTGACTTCCATAATATTGGACAATATTCGGATGATGAAGCCGTTTCATTAGAGCAATCTCATTGCGCAGTTTTTCCATCTCTTCACGGTTAGTGAGAGACCCAAGCTCAATAACCTTGCAACAGACTGTCCGTCCACTTACAAGTAGTGCTTCGTATACGGCACCAAAACTTCCCTTTCCAATAATTTTCAGTTGATGCCACCCTTCGAGATCTGCGTCTGTGAGAGTAGTGCGACTTTGCGTACCTCCTAGCGGGCTTGCAGGATTACTACTGTTGCTATTACTTGGTGATGCGGCTGCGTGTTCTATTTTTTGTGCAGCAGCTGCTAAATGGTTGACTTTTTCAGTACTAACATGATTTTCACTCACACTGTTGTTATTTACACTAACTCCTTTCTTTAAAGTTCCATTGATCGTCAAATTATTGTTCAAAGTAATTGTTTTCATAGCATGATTACTCGGAGTTTTGTTGTGTTGCTGATCATAAGGCCCTTTTTGAAGCATGCGTAGCTTCTCCACATCCAGATTCTTCATTTGAGATTCCATTTCAGCAACATCAAGTTTTTCGGTAATGTCTTCATCGGGAACGACAGCCTTATGCACCATCTGTCTTTGATCGTGTTCACCATTAACAAACGTCCCGGCAACCCAATCTCCATTGGCAAGCCATTCACACCCTTGTCCATGTTTCAAGCCATCTTTGAAAGAACCTACATACTTGGCGCCGTCGGCCCATAAATAAGTACCTTTACCATTCAGCTTTCCTTGAGCAAATTCCCCCTCATATATATCCCCTTCTGCGTTAGTCATAACACCTCTACCTTCCTTTTCATTTCGAACAAATCCACCACGGTAAACAACACCATTTTCTTCTGTGAGTACTCCTTGACCATGTCGCATGTTGGCGAGCCATTCACCCTCATAGATACTTCCACCAACATATTCCATTTTACCAAACCCTTGCCGCATGTCATCTACCCAGTTGCCAGTATATGTACCAGTTCTATCTTTCAATACCCCGTAGCCGTTCTGTTCACCACTTTTATACTCTCCATCATAGCAGTCTCCGTCAGCCCATGTGTAAACACCGCGACCGTGCATGAGATCATCCAGCCACTCTCCTTCGTAGGTGTCCCCACTATTCCAAACAGCTCTACCGTAGCCAGTCATGCATCCGTTTGTATCGACCGTACCAACATAGTAGCCCTCGTCAAATTCAATACGGGTGGCATCACGTTCCAGCAGAACACCTTCGTAAATAATGGATTCGGAATTGTGTTCCTCTTGATCCATCATCAGCCCCTGAAAGAAGTAAACAGCTTAGGAAAGAAGTCAAGAAACGAAATCTTCTATTACCTAGAAAACAAACAAACAAACAAAAATAATAATAATAGTTGTACTATACCGTCACGAAAATAAGAACAGGCTAAAAAAAGAGAACAACAAAAAATGAAAAAAAAGTGTGACACACTCGCACTAAATTTTTTCTATACCCTTCCTTTTCAACTTTTCGATGCCTCTATTTATTCCCTAATAGAGAACCTAACTTTACTGTAATTGTGAGAAAAAAAAAATTAAAGAACAGATGAAGATGTAAATAGAAGCAATACTTTCAGAGTAAAAAAAAGTATTAAAGGTGACAATATCACCGCAGATCATCAAAAAAGCAAAAAAGCCACCATTTGTAATATTACAAATTTTACTCATACTTCTAGAAATACATGAAAATAATAATAAAAAGGTGTCACTTTATTGATGTTCTTGTCCTTGATTTTTGTTGTGCTCCGATCTCTTTTTGCGAGTCCAAAACTACATTAAGTCTTTTTGTTGTTGTTGTTGTTGTATGAGCCTTACTTTTCAGAAACAACCGAGTGTACGGCTCCAAACTCAAAATTGTATCAGCGTTGAGAATCATTAAAGAAAACATAAAAAATCCCAAAAATGTAACAAAAAACAAAAAAAAAAGTGCTGGAATTTCTATTCCAAATTCCACCAACCAATTAATTTGCGGTAGCAAACCCTTTATATTCACTTTTTTTTTCCTTTTTTTGCTGTGTGGTCCCTCAGCTTCGCCTATTACAGGAAACCGGATGAACCTGTAATATGTTGTTTACATTTATAACGAAAAAAATCACCTCAAACTGTGGAACAAAATGGAGTTTGCTTCCTTACTTTTAACGGACACGGCTGGCGCATTGAGGGGTAAAAAAAAAAAAAAAAATCGTATCCTGAAAACAAAACAGAAAACAAAAAAAAAATTGAACGCGAACGTCAAAATAATTGAAACGGATGGGTTACTATGACAAAAAAGGTCTCTTGTAAAGAAGCACAGAGTCGAATAAACCGAAATATATATATATATATATATATATAAACCATGCCCGTGCAAGAGGTAGATCTCAGTGTGGGCATAAAGAAAAGGAAATGATCATCCATGCGTAAGGCAAAATTACGCAACACCACATACACCTTTCAAGAATTTAAACAGTAAAAAGAAAGAAAAAAAAACGCTCATACCAAAATAAAAAGACAAAAAGCAGAAGATTAGAGCTCAAAAAAAAATCGGAAGAGGCATCATGCTGCTTACGCCCAAGCTCCCAATCCCACAGTACATTGCAAATAAAATAATTTATTTTGCTACAGTTCTTTTTGCCGATTTGCTATAAATATAAATGATTACCTATTCCTTACATACAACGGAAGTCAGGGTACGCCTCCCGAGAAGTGCTCGTATACATTTTAGGATCAACATGTCGCGGTTTTGAAGAAACAGCAGCCGACGCTGGCCGCGATAGAGGCTGAGGTTCGTAGAGTCGAAAGTTCTGTTTGTATTCAGTCGCGAAGTCACGATCTTCGCGCCTTCCGCCGCCAACTGCAGGTGTTGACCGTGGCGCCGCAGGGGAAGCAATAGGCTGAGGAGTATAATCAGCACGTGCAGTGCTACAATATGTATTTTGATCTGCATGACAAGGACACAAATAGTGGTTTTGAGTGGTCCCATCAGCAGGCCGTGATGTAGACGGAGCCACCACTAAACGACCAGCAACGGCGCCTCTTGAAGTGCCCAAACCAGGTCTTGCCGAACCACGAGTGCTAGGCAACACGACACCAGCCCTTGAAGAAGCATTCGTTCTCGTAGAAGACAACGACGACCGATCCGCTTTCGGACCACGTTGCCTCACCCTCTGAATATTGAGATGCGGCACATGAGGACATATATCACTGTCAACAGGGCCGTCCTTCTTATAGGCATCCTTACCGTACGGCTTGTAGTCATCTTTGTTCGTTGTTCTGTACATGCCCGGATCCGCGTGACGCGGCTTTGCCTCCTCTTCCCTCTCAACAGGGCCATCCTTCTTATAGGCATCCTTACCGTACGGCTTGTAGTCATCCTTGTTGGTCGTATGGTAAAGGCCCGGATCCGCGTGACGCGGCTTTGCCTCCTCTTCCCTCTCAACAGGGCCATCCTTCTTATAGGCATCCTTATCGTACGGCTTGTAGTCATCCTTGTTGGTCGTATGGTAAAGGCCCGGATCCGCGTGACGCGGCTTTGCCTCCTCTTCCCTCTCAACAGGGCCATCCTTCTTATAGGCATCCTTATCGTACGGCTTGTAGTCATCCTTGTTGGTCGTATGGTAAAGGCCCGGATCCGCGTGACGCGGCTTTGCCTCCTCTTCCCTCTCAACAGGGCCA
>JASANV010001295.1:0-17213 GCA_030849715.1 Trypanosoma mega | reverse complement strand
TGGCGGGGTAGTGTGGGATTGCTTTCGCCTTGCCCTATCTTCTGGCAAATTGCATGCCCTCCGAGTGGCTCTTTTCTTTCCGACGCGCGCTTTCTATCAGTTTTTTTTTTTTTTTACAATCGCCGCTTTCTTTTCATAGCGGCGAGGTGATAAAAATTGCCGCGCCGTTTCTATTTGACATTCTTCGAAAGCCTCTTTCCATTTGTTTTTTTTTCTTTCTGCTTTGGAAAATGAATATGCTTTTGGATCCGCCGCCCGCGCGTTTTTCGTTTCCTAGATTCTTTTTCTCGGAGGCTTTCGCCTCCTCAATTGTACATTTGTGTCTGGCGCCCTTTCGCCTATCTTGAATGACGGCCCGCCGCCTCGTTTTAAACATGGGGTAGGGGGCGGCCCGGTTAATTATTTATTTTTTTAATGTTATTTCTTCCCGCCTCATCGGGATTTATCTCTAGCGCTGTTTTGCAATCTGCGCGTGCCTTCCTTTCCTCTCCTCCGGTCCTTTTGGCCGTCCTCTGCGTCTCTTTTCGCTGCGCGTCATCTCTTTGGATTTTTTTTTTGTGTGTATTCACGTTTGGCGCTTTTTGATTTCACATCTTTCCTTTGGAATTTTTTTTTCTCACTTCTCGCGTGGGAAAGAACAATGGATACAAGCAATGAAACAAAAAGAGAAAGGTGAAAAGACAAAAAGTGATAACACAAATATACAAATATTTTTCTTTTTTTATTCGAAAAAACAACAACAACAGCTTTTGCGCCAATGTTTTTTAAAAGAAAAAAGGATAGGAGTAAATAAAATTGAGTGCTTTTTCGGCATGGCAGGTGGAATGAAAAAAAAGAAAGCATTTAGGCAGGCATCTCCTTATTTATATATTTACATATATATATATTTATATATGTAAAAAAAGCTGTGGGTGTATCACATTTCCCTCTGTTCGTGCTTTCGTCACCTCGTTTCTCTGTATAAGTATTAATTTTTGTTGTACTGCATGGCGCCGTTCTACCAGGCAGTGATGTATATATATACATATATGTATGCATACATATATGTAAATGTAAATTTCTTCTTGATATTGTTCTCTTTTTTTCTTTTGCATGGTATTTGAAAAAGTAGAGTAATAACTGCAGGGCAAAAAAGGTCATAAAAAAAAAAACGTTCTATAACAATAATAACAATAATAGAAAAGCCACAACCACACACAAACGTAAACATACAAAATTTCTCCTAGATCTTTGTCCTCTTTTGTTTCTTTTTTCACTATTATTGTTTGTGGGAAGATTTGTTGTCGTGCTACGTACATCTTTTAAATTTCTTTTTATTTCATTTTTTAAATATATCGTATATATATATATATATATATATATATATATATAGGCGGGTGGTGCGGCAGCGCTTTCCCGCTGGAAAATCCGACATGCAAAGCAAAGCAACAATAAAGTAGAAACGGTGGCAACAATAAACAAAGAAACTAAAAACAACAACAACAATAACAAAATAATAACGGTAAAAATGTATTCGAGAGAAAGCGGTGGTTAAAATCAGAGTCAGTGTTACAAATATGTGTCGTTATCGCATTATCTAATGCGCTCTTCGGTGTTCGAATTTCTTTTATCGTTTCCCAAAAAGCGAAAAACAAGAAAAACATCATAAAGGTGATTTCTCGCACTGAGGGGAAATCGCTCCAAAAATCAAACACCAACGACATGATAACTGAATAACAATAAGAATCAAATAATAAAAAATACGTAACAAAAAAAGGCAAAAAAAAAAAGAAAGAAAAATAATCCTTTTCCTCGTTTACATATATATATATATATATAAACATTGGTTCATCTTTATACAATTATATAAAAGGTCGTATCACGACGTTTTGCCTACTCCGATTGTGGTCCGTGCTCCTCGTTTCCCCACTTCTTCCGCAATAAGGTGTGAAACTCGATACATAACCGTAATACACACCAATTTATACTGTTTCCTTTCTTTCAACCGCACCACACCTCTTTATTCCCCAGTTTTTTTTTTTTTCGTTCTTAGGGGTTATTTTATAAATATATTTTCTCTATCAGTTTGTGTTTATTTCGATTTTTTCTTCATTACCGCGCAATAAATCGCCGAACTCTCTCTCCTTCTTTCATATTCTATTCTTTTTCGTTACTCTCCTTTTCCCCTTTTTTTTTGGTATTTTTCTTGCCGCTCAAAATATTCCTTTTCCTTACTTCATGGAAGAGTACAAAGTGAGCGTTTATACGCCGAGCATTTGCGTTCGTGTGTGAAGCTACACACGAAAAAAAAAAAAAAACGACGTTCGTAGCGTTTGATCTCTCTTTTCTTTTCTAGTATTGTTATAGCAGTTTCTTCTCTCTTACCATACATATACATATACAATTACATGTAAATGTATATTTCGTTTTCCTCTCTGTATGGAGCATTTGTCCTCATGAAGTGGAGATTGCTGCTGTGTGCGTGCCGGTGTGGGGCAAACAAAACAAAAAAAAAATGAATAAATAATGAGAGCATAAACAACAGGACAAACGGAAAAAACAATCAAACGATCCAACAAAAACATTGAGAAAAAAAAAACAAGAAAAAAACAAGGGTATGTGTGTATGTGGGGGGGGGGGAAGCAAAAGCCTAGTCAATTAAAAAACACAACAAAACTAAAATACACACACAAAACAACAACAACAATATATATATATATATACATATTTTTTTTTTTGTGTGTTGAAGTTAGAAAAAATGAATTCAAACATTTATTTTTGTTTTCTGAATTCCTCTTTTCGCGAATGAAATTGCATCCACTCCGCGCTCCGCAGATTCTCCACTATTCTCATTGTCTACCTCAGTAAAGTGGCAGCAATAATCACTAATGAAGAATCCTCTCAAACATACACACCAAATAATAATAATAATAATAAAGAAAGGAAGGAATTACCGAGTAAATGGTAAATTCGATGGCTGGAAATAAGGAAAAGTAAAAAGGAGAAAAAAAAACAGAAAAGTGAAAGAACCACAAATTGCAGTTCAAAGAGAGAGGGAGAGAGATGAATAATAATAATAATAATAATAATAATAAAATGTGAAGGGGGAGAGGGCTCCGTCACTGATAAACGCACAATACGCACTCATTATATATATATATATATATATATATATATATTTGCTTCTTTGCAAAAATGCAAGACGAAGAGGGAAAAAACGAACATAGTTTTACCGAAAATGTCAAAAACTCCCTTTTTTGTTTCTTTTTATTTTCGCTTGGTTTCAATTCTACTCCACTTTCAGCACCATTTATTGGTGATGTACAAAATCCTTTCTTTTTTCGTTTTGTATCTGCCATTTTTGATTTCTATGTTCGGTGGTTTCTGTTGTTGTTGTTTGTGATGGAAATGCACTGATGGGCTGCTGTCGCTAAAAGTGATATTTTTTCGATTCACTTCATTATGAATTCTTTTCGTTTCTTTTCATTTCGTTCTGAAATTTAAAAGTTAATACCTGAAGTACACTCATCCCATTTGTATTCCAAATAAGAAGGCGCAGTAAGATGAAACACTGTAGTCATGTTAATAAACACAAAACGTACAAAAAAAAAAGAAAAAGAGGTGTTTCACACCCACTTTTTATTCTCACTTTCTTTAAGTTGACAGACACAACTTTTACTTTTCTCCCACCCTTTTTAACACACACATGTATAAATAGATTAATATGCGTGGAGAAAAATAGAAAAAAACTTGCGCAGTTTCGAGAAGTTCTGACATGGTTTGTGCATGTAACGCAAAAAAAAAAAAAACATATAAATAGAACCATATGCAGAAAAAAAAGCAATGAAAGGACCCGGTGCGAAAACAACAGTAACAATAAGAATAGTAGTTATATATATATATATATATATATATACATATATAGATCAAAAACAAAAAGAAAAGCAGAGAAGCATGTACACATATTTACAATCGCAAATTCGTATGTGCAACGTTGGAGTGAAAGATTTGATTTCTTTAGCAAAGAAGCAAAAAAAAAGAAAAAGAAGAAAAGAAAAAGGAATGACAACATCAAAAGTAAACGTAATCTTTCCGTATTATATATATATATATGTATAACTTCTAAAAGTACCACATACACAAATACGTCCAAAATAAGAAAGAAAAGCAATATTGGATGAACGTAAACAGAAAAAGAAAACACAATCCCCCCAAAAGAGAAGCGCTACACAACACACACACACAAAAAAAAAAAAAACAGAAAAAAAAAACAGCATCAATAACAGCATTGGAGAAAAAGAACGCTTAAGTAATCGTACCCCATGAAAGAAAAAAAAAACAAAAAAAATCATAACAATGCGACCAAACGGGTGTTGAGTAACACACCACTTGGAGTCGAACTGTCTCAAAAGTGTTCCTTTCACATTCCTCTCGTTTTCGTAAATAAGACAATCACATACACAGTTTCACAAACATATAAAAAACAAAAAGATAATAATAATATGCATTTTTTTTTGTACTATTAGTAATCGAATCTTTCCTTTTTGTTTTGCTTTCACACACCTTCACTTCTCTCTACCTCATGTTCGCTGAAGTGGGTGAAAGTATTTTTTTGTTTTTGTCCCTCTCGTTTATTAAATTCCCAAAGGCACAAAAAATGATATACATATCTCAGAATATATATATATATATATATATATATATATATGTATATATGTATGTACACCTTTTTTTTCTTTTCTTGTTGTTGTTTTGTTCACTTTGTGTGTCAAGTGTGCACATTTGCGTTGCAGTGTATGTATTTGCTTGTGAATATGTTAAATATATTTTTCTCTTCACAGAGATGTGAGAAAAAACAAACAAAAAAAAACAATAATATCAATCGGCAGCAAACATAAAGTTAGCAGCTTCCACACTTTGACATACAAGCAAACACACACAGAGAATGAAAAACGCTACAAATTCCTCAAACAACCGCCTTTTCTTATTTTCTCCTTTTATTTTCGTTGAATGATGAACCAAAATGATAGTGAGGGGAGAATGAAAGAGGTAAATTGCAGTTTCATTGCGAAAGCTGTTACATACGCCTTCTGAATAAAACAAAAACAAAAAAGCGACAAATGAACAACAAACACGCACAAAAACAAAAACAAAAAAAGAGGGAAAATGAGACGATGGGATATAAAATGATAAGGAAAAAAAAAAAGGAGGGAGCTGGTGGTAATAAAAGAGCTGAAAATAATATCCAGACCAATAAGATAAAAAAACAAAAACAAATAAAAAAGTAAAAGCAACAACACAAAGAAACAACAAAAGCAAAAGCTGTAATAATGGTAATCATAGTATGAAATGAGTTTGGCGTAAGAAAAAAAAAAAAAGAGACATACTTTCAGAGTTTTCTTGTTTTTAAGGAAAAAAAATTTCCTTACATTCTTGTGGAACATGAATTAGCAACGAAAATAAAAACATAACCTCCACACATAAAAGAGAGAGAGAGACAACAGCATTAGAAAGAAAACTAAATAAATATAAAAAAAAAGACGAAATTCGATCCAATACGTTTTTTTTTTTTTGAAAAAAAAAAAAAACATCATTGCGTTGCATTTCTTTTTATACTCTTCATTCACTAAACATCGAAACAGAAGTCTGAAAAGACAAAAAGGACAAAAATATTAAAGATACAAAGAGATACACGTCAATAAATTTGGAACCGTAAGAGCAGCTCGTCGTGCTGCAAACAAAGAAACAAGCAAATAAAAAAGAAAACATATTCATAGAGATGTATCATTGAAAAGTAAAAATCCTATTGTTTTATCTTTTTTTTTTTTTCAATACCATTTTGTTTCATTTTTTAATATCGTCCTAAAAATATTTTCATTGCTGTTTTTTTTCTCCTTTTCTGTTTCGTTTCTCTCTTTTTCTTTTACTTCGTTTTTTTTTTGTTCTTGTCCTCTCTTGAGTACGTAAAATATATGTATATATAAATATACATACAAAACAATCCATATTCGTAAAAGTATCATCTCTTCACCTTTTTTCTTTTCCTTTCTTTTCTTCCCTCCCCCCTTTCCTCCTCACATTTTGTTTCACTTGTTCCGCTCCTTTCGTCCTTTGCCGCGATTTCCCGCGGAGGTGTGCGGCGGTGCGGTTTGGCGGTTTGGCGTCCGCAGCGACGACTCCAACGAGGCGGAGGAGGGGTGAAAGAATAGGAATGAATTCCCCCCCGACGTCATCAACCCAGTGCTATGATGATGGTGATTATTATGATTGTTATTATTACTGTTGCACGACGCAAAGCCGACCGCCGCGTTCCCATTCGAACTCGTATGCATGTTTGTGCCGGACATGGAGGCTGTCTGTGGCGATCGTTGAGAGATTTGGTGTTTGTGTGGAAAGGTTTGGTTTGACATCGTCGAGGCCGCCAAATCGGCGGGTGGAAACGAAGTTTGATGGGACGCATGAAACGCCGCCCCTTCATGCGGCAACACCTTTGCCGATGGCCCATGCTGCGCAACACGCACTCGGGCCTCCTCCATACGCGTTCCCACACGTTTACCAAAGTTGAGTTGCCCCAACTCGGGTTGCAGCACTTGGAGGTGGTGCAGCAACTGAATGAGTTCCCCTCCCACAGGGAGAACGGAGAGGAGGGTTTGCACGACATAATTTCCATACGAGTGTAACGCAATCGTGCGCAGCACACTCGGCACATGTGAGGATGACCTCGGGGAGTAGTTGTAGGCATGACTCCGACTGCCCGTTGTGTCCTTGTCGTGTGTAAAGCCAAACACCCCTGTCGCGTCCTCTCGACCGCCTTGTAGCATAAGTCGACACAACTCCACCCGACTTCTCTCGCCGCAGTGCTGCACAATGGTCTCGACCACGTTGGAGGCGAATTTGTTGGTGCATAACAACTCCAACGCGGGCCCCGCGCACATCGCAGCCTCATCCACCACATAGCTCTCACTCCTGTTGCCACAGTGTTTCACCAAGTGCGTCACCACATAGTTTCCATACGCATTCATAGCGAGTGGGAGTAAGTGTTGAAGCACAGACCGTTGCAGCCGACGTCGTTGATCGGGTGTGGCGCCATCAATACACTTCTGCACAATGCAACACCCTTGTTTATCATTGCACACATCCAACGTCTTGTCGACGATGGCGTCATAGAGAAAGATAACATCCTTTTGCGGGAGGCACTGCAGTAGCTTCTGCACCACATGACCACCATTGAGATCCTTCATTAACCCGAGCACATTACGACGCAACGCTGTGCACACCACCTCCGCCTCTTCGGTCGATCGAAGCGAATCAATGAGTTTCTGCACCGCGTAATTCCCATGCGGCGAGATAGCCACCTCACAGAGAGAGGAGGAGAGGTACTTGGAGAGCAATTGCAGCCGCTCCGCATCCGGGGCGATCTCCAGTAGCTTCTGCACGAGAAAATTCCCATACGGGTTCGTCATCACCTGTGGGAGGGCGGGGCAAAGCTCCGCGATGATGCACTGCACATCCGGCGAGTCATACGCGTTGTGCTCCAACACCGACTGCAACGCGCGGCACCCGTGCTGGTCACTCACCAACTTCACCACACAACCCCGAAGCTGCGCGAGTTGCAGCGGCACCCGCGTCCCATCCGGAGTGCGTCCCCCACTTCGACTCGATGGACGCTCCGCCGATAGATGGCGCGGCGCGCCAAACGGGGCAATGGCCCCCTCCGCGCTCACATTCGACGCCACGGGGTGCACCGGGGTGGCGGCGCTGGAGGAGCGTACGTGGGCGTTCGGGTGTGTGTTCGATGGGGGAATCGCCCCGCCGTGGCTTTGGGAGCAACTCGCAAAGAGGAATTCCACCTGGGTGGGGGAGAAGGGGGCATTCTCCCGGCGCTGGGAGAGGGCGGCGGGGTCGTCACCGAGGAGGGAGGAAAGAGACGGCTGCTGCGGCGGAAGCGTGGGATGAGGCGCGTGGGGTAAAGGGATGGTGATGTTGCAGTTGGTGTTGCTATGCATCATATTCGTATTATGATTCACGAAACTACTGCTGCTGCTACTGTTGTTGTTGTTGTTGTTACTGAGGCTGTATAGGCGGTGTGTGCTGCTACGTCCATCGGCGGGATGTTGTATGAGACTCCGCTCCGGACTTACTGTAAGACCCACTCCTGTCGGTAAGAAGGATCCCTCACGAAGGGATCCCGAGGAGATATCATGCGACGCCCAATCCGATGACGGGCGTTGCGATTGCTGTGGAGGTCTCTGTTGCTGCGCTTGTTGTGGCTGTTGCTGCGGTGTAATGTTCATGGGAAGGAAAATACCGCTTCCACTCCCACTGTTCCGACTTTGCTGACACAATGTATAGGACCCACCACTTCGTAACACTCTACCCGACGACTGTTGGGATTGAAACGCAAACGGATGCTGTTGCTGCGTTTGTTGTGTGAGATGCGAGGCTGTAGGGGCACTGTAATTGTTGCTCTGGCTCGTTCCAGAAGCGCGATTGGTAACGGGCGTGTTAACAGGCGAAAGATTTAAAAGCATATTGAGACTACTCAATGGATCATTGATACTACGACCCCCAACCCCGGACATGGGCATATGCGGCTGCAGGACATGAAGTTGCTGTTGCAAGTACTGCTGTTGAGTTTGAATCGTCCCGAACGGGGTGGAGGCGGCGCTGGTCGTTGCCGTTGTCGTACCCCCTGCCGTGGTCGCCTGTGGCCCATGCGGACGCGTCACACTTGCGCCATGCAGCGTTGGAGTGAGTCCCACCGTCAACGGCGAGGCAAACGTCGATGGCGTTTTATGCCCCAACGGCGACAACACCGCGGGCGATGCGGGCGACACGCCGGGAAGCTTCGAGGGGTGAGGATGTGACTGCAACGCCGCGTGCGATTGGGGGGGAGTGTGGGTGTACTCCATCTGCGGCCGATGCGCGGCGCGTTCCATGACCCCCGCGCTCTGCACATCGCTGGCGAGGGAGCAGAAGGGGGAGGAGGTCCACGGGTAGCGCGCCAACGTCAGATTTCGTCGATCGCCCTCCGTGAGGAGGGATTCCTCCTCCGACTCGGCCGTCACGGCGGCGGCTTGGGCGAGAATGTAGGAAAGGTGCTCCGCCATGCTGCTGTCGACCATGGAATGGGATTGGGAATCCATTTCGCTGCTTTCCTGTGCGTTTAATGCAAAACGTTTGGGTACACTTGATTAGGCAACACTCCGTGTACGATCACCGTTGTTGGAATCCTTTTTTCCTATTTTATTTCTTTCGCTTCGTCCTCTTCTTCTTCTTCTTCTTTTTTTTTTTCTCTTTCTCCTTCCGTGTTCCTTGGCGTACGTATGACAACTGTGTTTCAAATGTATCCTTTCGTTTTGCTGCCTTTCTTTGCTTTACTTGATTGGCCTTTTTGTTGTTGTGGGTGTCGTTTACCTCTTTTTCTTTTCTTTTTTGACTTACTTCACACAAAGTGAGCACTTTTTCACTCCCTTTCTCTTTTTCCAAGTTACTCTTGCGTAGTTCCTAGGGGTGATAGGAAAAACAACTAGGCACACACACAAAAAAGGCGACTTCCTCTATTCTCTTTGCTTCTTCGTTTGTTATATATATATATATTTTTTTTTGCTTTTTATATCTTTGTAGAGTTTCTCCTCTTTTTTTTCTCTTTTTCACTTCTTATAATTTTCCCCTTTGCACACACTTGTGAATGATTGTATAATGGAGCCAATAAATACAGAGAAAAACTACCCTGAATGACACACAGAATAATCAAAAGGAAGTAGGATAAAAAATGAAAGAAAAAAAAAAAAACAAGAAAAAAGTAGCTTTTACTTGAAGGTACTTGGTTTCTGTGGTATTTGCGTTTGAAAAACGGGTGTTGAAAATAACAGAAAGTAAACACTCGTCTAAACACAAACAACCAAACGAAACTAAGAGACAAAAGATGAATAAATTTCCGATTTTTTTTCTTTCTAACAACAACAACAAGAGAAAAAAGAATGAAAAATAAGCAAATTATAATTCACTTACCCCTTCTTTGAAATAGTTTTAGATCGTAAAAATATGTTTTTTTTTTTTTTTGCCTTCTTTCTGTCCGCTTCAATATTTTTTTTTACTTATTCCTTTTTTGGTTGCTTCTCGTTCAATTTCCGTTCTTCTTTTGTTCTCTGTGTTTAACTTTTACACTTTACACAGGCCCTAACGTTTCTTCTTGTGCTTTGGGCCCTTTTCGCTTAATAAGTATTCTAGAAATAAAATCTATAAAAAAAAAAAACAGAAAAAAAATGGGGAAAAAAAAGAAAAACACAGTATTTCTTCACATTTCATATAAAAGCAATACGAACAAACAGACGTAAAATTCAAAAAAACACACACACACACACATAAAGCAACACCAACAACAAAAAACACATCCCTTCCTTTATTCGTATTTCTCCACTCCTTCTGGCGCCCCTCAGACCCTCTCGTCCAGCGCCATCCGCTCCCGCACGAGCGCCTCCCATGTCCCGACGCACTCCTCCCACTCCGCCCCCGTCTTTGCGCGCAGACATCGCCGTCGAAGGCGCAGTGCGCGGAGGGCGATGTCGTCCAACGCGTGCGCCTCCCGTTCCCGCGCCGCCCCCCACGCGGCGGGTCCGACTGGGCTCCAAAGCGCCACGCCACACGTGACGCCGACAAACGCCGCCGCCCGCATTGCCCACAGCTGTTTCCCCACGCGCGACGGGTGTCGAAGGCGCCAGACGCGATGCACACCCCGTCGCCGCCACGAGAGAAGAAGGGCGGCGGCGAGGAGGGAGGAGACGGAGACGGCGAGGAGAAACCGCGCGAGATGGGGGGCGTGGGCGGCGCGCTGCAGCCGGGCGGCGGCGGCGGCGGCGGTGCTGTTGTGAAGTAACTGCGCATCAACGGAAAGGGACGCGCGGGAAGACATGGGCGGGGAGGGGGGGGAAGAGGGGTATGGACTAATGCGGGGATCGTACTATATATATATATATATATATATATATATGATGTAAATATGATGTAAATATGAGTGGAACTGATGGGATCGTACAAAAGCAAAAGGAGAAAAGGAAGAAGGCAGTTATGGCTATCAAGCGTAGAGTTTTAAATACACTTATACCGTAATGTGTACAAAAAATAAAAATAAAGATGACTTCCAGTCTTTTCATTTCCTTTTTTTTTTGTGTAGGAAAGCAAAAACAACAAAATAGGTATACGTATAAAGACGAAGTAATAACAAATTCAACGCACGTCTTATGCGATGGCAATGGTATTGGGTTTTTTGTTTCGATCTCTTTTTATTTTTGTTTAGATGCTTTCTTTTGCAGCTTTTTTTTTTTTTTCTTGTCCCTTTTCTGTGTTTGTCTCTTGTTGTTTTCCTCAGAAGTCTTTGTACGAAAAGTAATAGTGAAATGTCGAAAAAAGGATGCAATATATATATATATTGCTCGTATACCCAAATCCTCCGGATCCATTCCTTCTACAGACATCTTTTGTCTCCACTTCTTTTACTTTAATTTATTCGATAGCTCTTTTCATCACAAAAATATGTGTTACGATGTGAACCGAAAAATAAGTGCATCATCAAAAATCGAGGGCCTCAACGACACACACACATCAACACGTGGAGATGAATAAACAAACAAACACATGCAGATGATAAAAAGACAAATAAAAAACGTAGACGATGAAATTAACTTCTCGTAACATGATAAGAACTTTAGCACGTATATATATATATATATATATAGTCGTGGTATAAACAGCAACAAAAGCTTCTCACTTAAACACATAAAGTGGATAACAATGCGAGCATGTAAACAGAACTCATAAATGTGTAAACAAATGAACCAAAATAAATAAACAAACAAAAACCACCAAACGAATTCTTTTTCAAAGACAAACAACAACTACAATATCAGGGCAAAATACCCTCTTAACACGTACAGAGCCAGTCTTCTCCTCCTAACAACAAATAATAATATGAAAAACTGTTTTCCTCTCATTCCCTTCATTTTCTTTAACTCTACTCTCTTAAAAAAAAAAAATGAAATAATAAAAAAAGAAGAATGATATCTATTCCTTTTTTTTTTCGTTTTTAAATACTTTTCCTCCTCCCATTTACTCGTTCACTTCTTTTCTCCTTCACTTCCCCCTCCCCCCCCATTTTTTCCCTTCTGCATTATATATATATATATATTTCTCCTTCTCTCTTCTCTTCTTCCCGGCTCTCTTGTCATTCCCTATGAATGAAGGCTTATCCCGAGTGCCCGTCGCACCTCCGCCGCCACCGGCAATCGCAGCACGGCATTACTAAACCGCACCGTTTGCGGAAACTCCCGTTTCACCTCCGCGTGCCTTTTCCCCATTCCCATTCCCTGATGCACCGCGATGGCCACGACGAGGTCGGCCGCTGTGAGGGAGTCCCCGACGAGAAACATCATGTCTGTTGTCCACGTCCCGACGCTACTCCGCGGGGTTGGGGCGGAGAGGCGCGGGGTGCACGTCGCGCGCGGGGAGGGCAGCGCGGACGGCGGCGGCGGCGTCTCAATGCGGGCGCGGATTTGTCCGCTGATGTTATATGTGCTGTACCCGCGCAGCGTGGCGCTCTCGCGGGGGGTGGCGGCGCCGAAGCCGTTTGCGCCGTCCTCCGACAAACCGCCGTCCTCGAACTCCTCGCCGCCTGTCATCTTCCGCGCCGCGCGGAGGGCGAGGAGACGGGACTCCAACCCGCCCAACCCGTCGCGCCACGCGTTCGGGTTCGGGGGGTCGAGTTCGGTGAGGACAAAGTCCAGCCACGCATCCACCAGCGCCGCCTCGTGTAGCGTCTTGCCGTAAAGTGTGTACGGAATCGGGTGCTGAGACGAAATCGTCTTTTCGCGTCCCTCCGCATCGTATGGGCGTTCGGTTCGGGCGATGTAGCGAATAATGGCGTTTGTCTCGAAGAGATACCCCTCATCGCTGCGTAGGGCGGGGACGCGGCCCAATGGGTGGCAGTTGCGGTAATACGCGTCGGTTTCGTTTTCGTTGCCGATTGTGATGGGGACGACTTTGAGTTTGGTGCCGGCAAAGGCGGCGACGAGGAGAATGCGATGCACGCGGGGGTTGTCAAGGGGACCAATAAGTGTGAGAACCATTTCTACTCGAGTGGAAGTTGAGACGTGTCTTGTCTAACGTTCTCACACTTGGCGCAATTTCGTAATGCGTGTGTACGGAGTTGTGTACGGTTTGGTTTCTTCTTGTTTGTTTGCTTGCTCGAAGCGGACGGTGAAGGCTAATCAATCGCTAACAGTGATATGAAATAGTAACAAGGAGAGTAACACCCTTTTACACATATGTACAAAAATATATGTGTGTTGATGTTATAGTCCATATGTGTAAACACACAATATGTTATTGTATAAGAATCACACACAAGAAAAAGAAAAGAAAAAAAGAAAAGAGAGACAGATAGAGAAAAAAAAGGACGTCAGCATGTAATAGATGATGGAAAAAAGACAAAAAAAAAGACGCACAAAATGGAGAACAACAGAAAGTTCAAAAAAAAAGTTAAATGAAAGACAAATGGATGTCTCTCATTCTTCCATGTGCTCTCATTGGCTCTCGTACAAGAGAAAAAGAACCACACGCACACACGAAAAAGACACACCGCAACATTTTGCTTTAGAAATTCAATATGCACAGAATAGATTACCATATATATATATATATATATATATATATATTTATATATACAATTATATATGACTGATGAAAACAATGAGGGTTTCTTTTAGGTATACAGACGGGAGAAACACAAAAAAAAAAATGGACAGAATAGCGAGGGTATTTAAAAATTCCTTTTTTTTTCAATACACTTGTTCTCTTTTTTTTTTTTTTTTGACTCCTTTTTAAAAAATATATTTATCATCGTTCCTTTCTTTTTTCTTCCTATTTGCTTTCAAAAAAAAAAAAAAGGCACAAGAAAAACAGCAAACAAACAAAGAAACAGACATCAAATTTCATAAATATAAATATTTATATACTTCCATTTTTCTTCAAAAGCACAGAATACACTGACATAAGCAAACAAAACCCAAATAACTGTAAAATACCTCGATATTATTCTACGTCTGAACCAAGGCTTTATGCATTGGTTCCTTTCGCAACATTTGCTTTGCTTACTCTTATTTTTCTTTTGTCACGTTCATGTATTTTGTGTTTATGCTTTTGTCATTTTTCCTGTTCGTCTTTTCTATTTTTTTTTGTTGTTGTGCTTTATTTTGCATTTTGAGGAGCTCTTTACATCATCTGTAAAGTCACTGAACAAAAAGCAAAACGTTTGATTTCGCAGAAAATATGGAAAACAACAACAACAACACCAAATGATCAAATATATATATATATATATATATATATATAAAGGAACACATTCTTTTTTTATTCGCTTAATTAGCTGTCCAAATCTATTATTTGTGCGTCTTCGTTTGTCTCCTCTTCGACCTCTTCTTTTTTTGTTTGTCTTCTTTCCGTACTGAATTGTGTTCAAAAGATGTTTTCCTCGCTTTTCTGTGTTTCTTTCATTCCACCTCACGCAGCAATGAGTCTCCATTCTGTTACTTCCTTTTTGATTTTTTTTTTCTTAAAATATATAAATATATTCTCTTCTCTTCTGTTCTCTTTTTTTTTTTTTGTTTTGTTTTGATGGTTTACTTTTTCTTTCCTTCTTTTTTTTTTCCCCCTTTTAGGCATTGTTTCCACTTACACCTCCGGTTGTGGCGGATGCCGCTTGCTGCAATCGCGTCCTCTCTGCCTCCGCCGCATTACCGCTCATATTATTAGCATTACTGTTTGCGCTGTTACCGCCGCCTCCCCCGACAACGGCGCTAAGGCTTGCGTGGGCGGGTCCCGACAGCCCCCGCTCAACCTCTGCCGGGTTTAACTGAAAGTTCTCCTCCGCCGGCTCGAGTTTCCACTTATTTTGGTTAAAGAACTCAAACTCCGTCTTACTGTCCGCGCGGTATCGCATCCACTGCTGCCGCACCATGTGGTACAACCAGCCGCGCTCCATCAACACCCGCGCCGCGGCCACCTGCAGCAGATCCCGAGGCATCGAGTAGAAGATGTAAATGAGCGTGACGTCCTTAAACTTCTGCAGCAGCTTCAGCGTTGGCTGGCGTGGGCGCGGACGGGTGTAGCACTCGGGAATGCGATGCTCCGGCACAATCAGCACCTCCGGCTGCTCCATCGCCAAACTGGCGAGGGTCGGGTGAAGCGGACGGGACTGCGACACCTTAATGCCGAGCATATTGAGATCGAACCCACGCGTGACGTACACAAAGTTGGAGACATCCTGATTTTCGCTGAGTGCGTTGTGTTGAATGAGACCCGGGAGGGCGAGGAGGCCGTAGGGGCCGTCCACCGCCACGCGCCCATTCTGCGCGGGGTTCGGCGGCACCGGCTGCATTTGCGTGTGCATTTGGGTGTGCATTTGCGTGTGCATTTGGGTGTGCATTTGCGGCGGCTGTGTCACGTAGGCCGTGGCGTACGCCTGATGCATGGCGCGAGAGGACTGGTACGGATTCGGGGCGCCGGCGGGGGCGGGGTACGCCATGTGTATGCCGGGCTGCGGGGCACCCGCGTAGCGCGCCGCGGGGTTGCTAGTGTTCATTGGGAATAAACGACAAAAAAGGGGAGGGGAAAGACAAAAGGAAAAGAACAAAAGAAAAAGGGGGAAGAGAAGGACACAAACGACAACCACAACAACAACAAGAAACAAAGAAAAAAAAAGACAGCAAACACAACAGGAAAAATAAACAACAAGAAAGAAAGCTCTCTAGTGGAAGTGAAGGCTGTGGTTTGTCTGTTTTGTTATCTTTTTGTTGTTGTAGTTGATGTTTCTTTTTGAAATATTATTTGTGTATCCGAGAAAATGTATGTGTCAGAAGTACGTGTGAGTTGAAATAAATAAATAAATAAATATATATATATATATATATAAGGGGATATTTACTCCAATCTAATTACCTAATGCGATTCCTTTACGTTATGTGTTCAAATAGATAGGAAAAAGAAAAGAGAGAGAGAGAAAGAGATACAATAAGATATTATAATGTAGTTATTAAATTGGAAAAGATTTATTTAATTATTGTTTTCGTTCTGTTGGGGATACGCCTCACTGTATTTTTTCTCCTCTTGTGGTCTTTCTTTTTTTTTTTCCACATACAAAACAAAACGCGTAATGAATCTGGTCATGAAGAAACACGTTGCGTTTATTAAAAGCTTTGAAATTCATTATTTCTTGTACGACATGTGAGCACTAGCAGCAATCAAGAGATTTCTCCTTGTGCTTTGGGAAGCAACAATTAGTCGGGTACATGCAAAAAAAAAAAAAGAAAAAAAACCCCATTAATCGCATATTTATTTTTATTTTTAAACCCCTCTTCATAGAACAAAGGGAAAAAGTTTTCCATCACACAGCGATATCACGAAAAAACCAATTAGACTGGAGTTATTATGAATGAATGACGAACGGGAAGACAAGAAGAGTCTTCTTCCCCCCGTTTCCTCACCGCAAGTTTTTCCACCCTTAGCCAATTCCCATTTTGCAGGTCATTCACCTCCAGATAAACTATTTGCTGAATGATCTTTCCACTGTACAAATTGACAATGTTGTCACGTGCCCATTACTCATATGGAAGCTTTACAAAAGACCTCTCATACCATTTTCTAGTGCTTTTGACTTTGATAATTTGGCTATTGCAATTTCCATGTTATTATTTCTATGCAAATATGAATGTGTCCATGTCAATGCATCCCAACGGCTCGTATGGTCAATGACACTAACTGTTTCTCTGCTACCGCCATCAGGAGTTTCTTTTTCTTTTTTTAATTTCGACATTTACAATCCACCGAACGCTTTTCCCTTAGCAATGGCGAAATGATCGCATGGCATTCGTGTCCTTCCATCGGCCGTGTTTGCCGCACTCACATTTGCCAACCCCATTGCGTACATGTCGAGTACATTCTTATCGCAATGGAAAAGTGAACGCGACGTTCGTTGCGTTCCGCAGGGCACTGCTTTTTTTCAGACAAAGACTCTCTGCAAGCAAAACCTCTGCTCCACATTTCGCTACTGAACGGGGTGCGTTGCCGAGAATGGTGGGGCCTCTTCACTTTCCACTAATGGCGCCGTTTGTGGTGTAAGATTCCTCGCCTCTTACTGTCCATTCCCATTTCCTTCACTTTCGTCAACTCGGAGGCCCACT
>JASANV010001294.1:0-17206 GCA_030849715.1 Trypanosoma mega | reverse complement strand
GGAAACGATGAGGAAACGTGCATTTGGAGAGCAAACCGGAGAGAAGCGAATCAAGGCAACATTACGCACGTGAAAGGATTCTTTTTTTTTTTTTTTTGCAATGATGACACCTTTACAAAAATCGTAAACGGAAAGGTCTTTCTTGCCTCTCCATGTTCTCCTGCGTGATTGCAACGAATAAGTTCAGAGTCTGTGTTTGGTGTGAAGTGAAGAACAGAGCGAGAGGATTGCCCAATACTTGCTCTTGTGTATCTGGCTTTCATCAATGGGGCTCTGTTGGTCCCATTTTCGCAGAATACGAGACCAATCGAAGTTTTAGTGAATAGAAAAACTTTCCTGTTTGTTGGATGTCAGTTGATGTAGCCTGTGCAAGTGCATAGTCACTGCACTCGCTAAAAGGGGTTCGTGTTGGTCTTCGACGCGCGTTTGACTTTTCTCATTGTCAAGCACCTGAAGGGGAGGCTATTACAAGGATCGGTGTCAAATAAATGCTTTTATATTGTCATTTCAGCTGCTGCATATGCTAGCCTACATTTGAATTCCGTATGTGAGTATTATTGGGCAGTACCTGTCTGCAGGCTTTTAGCGCTTCTGCATTGTGAGGGTACTGCTCCTTGTTATCACATTAATGAGACCGGCGTGCAAAGATAATGCTGCATAATATTAAATATCTAAACATTAATTTATCGTTTTTTGTTACTCTTAACATAAGAAAAAGAATTCAAGACTTTTTTTGTTTTTTGTTTTCGCACCATTTTAATATATTTTTGATTTAATTGACAATATTTTGTTTTCTTTTAAATATATAACATAATTAGTTTAATGATATGTTTGATATAAAAAGTGTTTTGCAATTCAATTGTATACGTATTAATTTTCTTTTGTAAACATAATTTTTTTTTTTCTTAAAGAGACACTTTATCAAACTATTGAAACCGCAACGATTCCAATGGCACGCCATTGCTTTTTTCCCATTTTGGTTGTTTCAATATCTCTTCTCTCATACATTTGTGTTGCGATTGAAACACACGTACAACCTCTGCCGTCGTTCGCCGCTGCGTGCCGTGATGATACCATTTGTTGGACTCCCCGCGTTGGAGTAATGGGAACGACACTTGATGACCCTAAAGCTGATGACACAGATACGGCTGTTCAAACAGCCAAAGGAAAAGTAGAAAGTGCGGAAACCGAAATACAACAAATCTTGAAATCGGCAACTGATGCGCAGACTGCTGTTGCTGAAGTAGAAAAAAAGGAATGGAAAGAATCAAATGATGCAAAAACAGAGGCTGAAAAAATCGGAAAGGATATTGCAGCAGCCACGGAATACGTCAACGAAGTAGCAGAAGCCATGAAAAAGATGACTGAACAATACAACGAAGCGAAAACGAAAGCTCAAGCAGCCGTTGATACAGCTACAGACGCAGATAAAAAAGTGAAAGAAGCACGAAGTGCACTAACAACCGCGGAGGCGATCACCGAAGATGATCAAAAAGAGCAGAAAAAGAATGATGCAAATGGTGCTGCAGGTAAAGCAGAAAGTGCAAAGACAGATGCAGAAAAGGCCAAAACACCAACTCAGGAAGCAACAAAGGCCATTGAAGAGATTAAAAAAGCACACAAATCTGTTGAAATTGCATTATACAAAGTAAAGACAATTGTTGCCGCGGACAGAGTGAACGCCGCATTTCAATCAATTCAGTTACATCATAGTAATGCTGTGAATAAGAAATCTGCAATTGATGCGATTGTACAGGAGATTCAACAGAACGCAAATGTAATTGAAAGTGAAGGTTTAAAAGCAAAAGCTACAGCACAACATGGGATTTCGGCAACAGCACAATCAACAGCTGAAAGTGAAGTTAGTAAAGTGAATAATGCGCAAATAAGTGCCAAAACAAGACATGACACGGCAACAAAAGCTGTAGAAGATATAAAATCAAAAACAACTCTTGATGATGCCAAAGCAGAGTTTGATAAAACAGAAAAGACAACTAAAGATGCTGAAAGTGATGTGAAAAGTGCAGAAACTGCGTATAACATGGTAGTAGAGCAAGACAAAAAAATTCAAATTGCCCAGCATGCTGTTAATACAATTGCTGATGCGGATAAGGCTCTAAAATCAATACAAAAAGCGAAAGAGTATGCGCAGGAAGCGGAAAGAAGGAAAAATGCATCAAAAAATGTTGTTGGGGAAATCAAAACATTAAACACTGACGATCTTGGTGAAACGAAAACAAAAGTGAATCAACAAATTGCAGATGTGACAGCATCACTTGGTATTGTGGAAAAGGAAACTGAAAACGCTGCCAAGGCCAGTGCAAATGCAGAAAAACAAAAGCAAATATCTGAGAATGCCATTGAAGCAGTGGAAAAGACAAGTGATGTGACAAATACAGAAAATGAAGCAAATAAAGCAAAAGGAGCAGCTACTACAGCATCACAATCTGAAAGTGAGGCACTAACCCATTTGAATAAAGTAAAAGAAGAGGAACAAAAAATTGAAAAGGCAAAACACATCGTAAAAACTATTCTGGATGCTGACAAGGCCAAAAAGGCATTTGAAAAGGCACAAGAATACGCGAACGAAGCTCAAAAAGTGAAGAAAGAAGCGGAGAGTGCTCTCAAAGAAATCGATAGTGCGGCAAAAAAAGCGTTGGATGACGTAAAGCCAAAAATAACAGAACAATTGAGCGCTGCTAAAAAGATTATGGAAGAAATTCAGAAACAGGTAACATTAACTACAACAGCAAGTGAAGATGCAAACACACAAAACACAGAAGCGCAAAATGCAGAAAAGAATGCATTAACTGCACAGGATGCAAACAAAGCACAAGTGGAAGCTGGAAAGGCCAATACTGCGGCCACAAAAGCGGAAGATGAAAAGGGTAAAGCACTTGTAGCATTTCAAAATGTTAAAACTGAGTCAGAAAAGATCGCAAAGATTAATTATCTCACTAAAGTAATTCATGGTGCTGCAAATGCTAAGAAGCTTTACGAAGATATTCAAAAGGATCATCAAGACGCTGTGGAACAGAAAAAAGTTATTGATACAATTCTCACGGAAATGGAAGGAAAGCAAAGTGAATGTCCAAAAACTGCTTTGGAAGAATTAAAGAGACTTATTAATGTTTTGAAAATAGCACAACATACAGCAGAGTCAGAATTAAATGCTACAAATGACGCGCAGACAACGGCTCAACAAGAAATGGTAAAATCAGAAAATGCTTTAAGCGCTGCAAGTACCGATGGTGTAAGTCTGGAGACATTAAAAGCACAGTTTGGCATTGTGACAAATGCTTTTACAGAAATACAAAAGGAGGTTGAAAAAGCAAACGCAGCGCTGATAAAAGTCAAAAATGAGAGAAAAAAGGCAGAAAAGACAAAATATGAGGCATGGATTGGTATAGCATCCGCAAAGGCAACAGATGCACTGAGTAAAACAAAAGAGTCTGTCAATCAAATAACACAAAGAAAAAATGAGGCAAACACGGCAGTTGTTAAAATGACGGATATGCACAGTAGTGCAAAATCAGAAGTTCAAACCAAGATTCAACCTCACTTACAGAATGCAAAGGTTGCATTTGCGTCTATTGAAGCGAACGCAAAGAATGCGGAAGCTGCTGCTGGTATTGTCAAAGCATCTAAAGAAAATGTTGACGCAACTCTGCAAGAAGCAAAGGGAGGAGAAACCAACGCAGCATCCGCAAAGATTTTGTCGGACAAAGCCACAAATGCTGCAAGTGACGCAGAAAGCGAGGCAGACAAAGTCGATGTGTCTCTTGCCAATGTGACTGCTGCCGTATTGGTGATTACAAGTGCAAAACAAGAAGCGGAAAATATTATTCATGCAACACAACAAGTGCCAAAGAATTCACAAATTCCTGTAAATTCAAAAGAACAACCGTCCTTGAACACATCATCCATTCCATCTGGTGTGAATGAAACAAAGGAGAACATTCAAACACCACCGAATACGAATATTAAAGAACGGGAAACTGCTACAATCAGTGGTAGTGGTGTTGAAGAAGGTACTTCAAAAGAAAATATAGAAAAGGAAAAGGAAACAAGTGATAAAATAGATTATACACATAGTAATAGCAACACGGAGGAAAATGAAATTGAAGAAACTCAACGTGAGTTAAACACAAATGTTGCAAAGAAATCAGACAGTGTGAACGTTTCTTATCATATATTTTATTCACTTTTATTTACACTTCTTTGGACGCTTTTTCTTACTGAAGTGCGGTAACAGTGTTTTGATTTATATTTATTATTTCATGGAACTTTATTTATCTTCTTAATTTTGCGATTTTCTGTTCTAGAAGCAGTAATAATTTATTTGGAATATTTAAAATTAAAATAATATTGCTTTAGAAAATGGAGAAAAAGGATCAAAAAACTGCGGATTTCTAGTCATACTGAAAAGAATGTGTATTTAAAGTAACAAAAAATTAATTTCATGTTGATATTATTTTTTGTCACTAATTGAACAATTTTGATATTTATTAATGTATTTGAGTATAAATTTTGTATTATCTTTTGTGCTTAGTGTTTCATTTCTTAAGTGAGTTTCATTTTACTTTTTTTCTTTTCTTTCTTGAATTACAAAAGTGAAAAATTGCTAAAATAAACTTGAAAATGATGCGGTGCATTTTATTTCTTTTGGCACTTATTGTTCTGACTTTTGCTGAGATTAAAGTGCATGCTCAAGATTCGGGAGGTACAGTAACTTCTGATGAAGCCAAAGCAGCTGTTGATAAAGCAAAAACAGAAGTATCAAAAGCAGAAGGAAGCGTTACGACATCAAAGGAAAGTGCGAAAAAGGCTCAGGAAGAAGCAAGTAAATTGGGTACACAAAAGACCAGAGCGGAAAACGCGAAAACTGAAGCAAATAATGTTTCTAATGCAAAGGAAGTGGCAAGCGATACATTACAGAAGATAGATGCTGCTCTAAACACCATTAATACAAAAACCACAGAGGCTACTAATACAGCAAATCAAGCAGTAAATAAAGCAAATGATGCGGATACAACAGCAAAGAAAGCAAAGGCAAGCCTTGTTGAAGCTGAAGATATAACAGGTACGTCAGACGAAAATTACAAAAGTAAGAAAGAAAAGGCAGAATCTGCGACTAAAGATTCAGAGAAAGCAGAAAAAGAAGTGAAAGATGCTGAAGTTCTGATTACGAAAGTAAATGAAGCCATGAATGCGGTTAAGAAAGCTGCGGATGATGCGGAGATAGCAAAGTATGAAGCCATGGCTAAAATTGCCGCAGATAAAGCAGAAAAGGCATACAATAAAGTTAAACAGCATCTGTCAGAAGTTAACGCAGAAAAGGATAAGATTACAAATGAGCAAACTGAAGTAAATGCATTGCTAACAGATGCCTCGGAAGAACTGAAGGAAAAAGTGAAAGCTCAAACAGATGTCATCACCGAAACTATGGAAACAGCAAAAACTCACGTTAATGCAGCCACTCAAGCAGAAACTGACGCACTGACCTCTAAAGGAGTAGTAGATGAGGCAGTAAAGACAATTGCATCGCAACAAACAGTAGACAAAGCGAAAGAAAAGTATGAGGCCGCAAATGCTGCTGCCACTAAAGTAGATAATGAAGAGAAAAAAGGATTAGCTGCACTAAACCAAATAAAAAGTGAAGTCATAAAAGCTGAGAGGGCAAAATATGGTGTTAAAGCTATTGTGGCTGCTGAAAAGGCGAGTGTGCATGTTGAGAAAGTTAAATCTTTTTACGACCAAATAGTACAAAAGAAGGAATCTGTAAAATCTATAATTGCAGATATTGAACCATTTCTTAATACTTCTCCAACAGAAGAAGCGAAAGCAGAGATAACCGCACAACTGGAGATTGCAAAGAAGGTACTAAAGGAAGTGGAAAAGAAAGTGGAAGAATCTCAAACAGCAAAGACAAGTGCTGAATCAAAGAAGACTGAAGTTGACAATGCCTTAAAAGAAGTTCTAAAGTCAGACAAAGAATTGAGTGCTCTAAAAACGCAATCAGAAGTTGTTACTAATAAAGCAGAAAGTGTATCTTCTGATGAGACATCCGCAAAAGCTGCCCTAGCAAGTGCAACTGAAGAAGAAGAAAAGGCTAAAAAAACAAAATATATAGTAGTGGCTATTTCTGCATCACGGAAAGCAGAGAGCGTTCTGAAAAAAGCTAAAACGGACTCAGAAAGCATTTCTAAGGATTTAAATGGTAAAGCAGTCACTGCTGTAAATGATATAAAGACACAAAAAGTAAGTTTAAGTGAAGGTACTAACAAAGAAGTGGATGCTCAACTTCAATTTGCTGAAAATACTGTGAAAAAGATTGAAGAGCAGGCAAGTGTTGCAAAGAGTGCAATTGACGAAATACAAAAACATAAAGTTACCGCAGATAAAGCACTTGAAGCATTAAAGACCTCAACGGATATTAGTGTGTGTAAAACGAAATCACAAGAGGTCCAAACTGCCTTGCAAAGTGCTGAGACGCAATCCACAAAAGTCGATGAAGCATTGAGAGTTGCATCGGAATCTGCAAATGCAGCAGTGAAAGCGAAGCACAAAGTTGTAGGGATTATCTCTGCAATGAAATCAGAGGTCACATTAAATAAGGCGAAATCAGATGTTTCAAATATCATCCAAAAGATAAAGGATGCAAAGGTCGCACACGCTGCTATTGTGGAAATGAAGAACACGGCATCAACAGAAGTGCAGCACACCATAACGGAGCATTTGGGAATTGCTACCAATGCTTTGAATGAAGTCACTCAACATGAAACAGATATCAACAACGCACTCACTCAAATACAGAAACACAGAACTGCAGTGGAAAGCGCTTTACAAGCAGTGAAAAGTGAATCATCTGATTTAGTTGTTGTTGCAAATGCCGCCCAAAACGCTGATAAAGCCTCTAATGATGCGAAAACGGAAGCTTCAAAACTCACAAAAGTCATTTCACTGGCATTGAGTGCTGTCCAAAAAATCAACGACACAAAACAAGAGGCTCAACGTGCATTAGCGAAAGCCAATGAAAAGACGAAGCAAATATCTCCTCCACTCACTGAAATAAACACAAAGGAAGGTGCTCATACCGATGGTGCAGTAAAACAGAGTGAAACAAAAGAAGTACAAACAGAAACGGAGAAAACAAAACAAGGAAAGAATGGAATTAAGGAAACAGATGAGGGTGAAAGCAAACAGGACACAATCCCACAATCTAGCGGAAGCAGAAATGAAGAAGAAAAGGAAGAGGAACAGAAAGACACAGATGAAAATAAAGGTGATGCAAAAGCAACTGGGACACAAGAACAATCACCAAACAGCAGCTTCTGCTGTGCACTCAATACATATCTTTACGCCATCATCATTACTACAATCTCGATTTTGACTCTTATTGTTTAATTTGAACAAAAAAAAGACTAATTGGAAGCGTAAAAACTCTGTTTGGAAATGGGCTGAAAATGGAACTGCATAAATATATTTTAAAAAATAGTTTTTGTCACTTTGCGCTTTTGAAATGAATAAATTTCATTTTTGATTTGGGCTTTTCTTACATTATTCATTTCGTATACTAAAACATTTTCACTATGTTTTTTTCATATATATTTTTTTATTTGATCTTTATTTTTGAATTCATTATTAATCTACTATTTTGCATTTTTTGGCAAGTTTTTTTCAACATTGATTTTTTTCCTTCTATTTTTCTCTCTATTATCGTCCTTCTTTTTTTATTGTGATTTTAGACTACACATATTTGAAAAACATTCATTTTGAAAATGATTCGCTATACGTTTTATGCGTTTATTGTTCTCGTTTATCTTCTTCCGTTACACATTCATGCAGGTGTATCTTTTAATACACAAACTGCTCCAACAGTTACACGAAACGCAGACCATCTTCAAAGTGCATCTCAACACGAAGAAATTTCCAAGAAAGCAGCAAAAGCCATGGCGGAAGCAGAAAATGCAGTACGAGAGTCCAAAACAGTCATACATGAAACCAAATTGGTGGAGGAAGCGGCCAAAACTGCAAAGACACAACAAGAGACAGCACACGATGCCCTTATAAAAACAGAATCCGATATGAAAATTGGGCATACTTTGGAGGCAAAGGCAGAAGCGCATAATACTGTTGAAGCAGCGAATGCAGCAAAGACAGCTGCTTCCATGGCAGAGGAATCAGTGAGTAAAGTAAAGACGGCAGTGGGAAACGTGCAAAGACACCAAAAGGCAGCGGAACAGGCGGTAAATGAGGCTCGAGAGGCAATAAAGAAAATAAAAGAAGCCGAGGAAAGGGCTAAAGAGGAAGCAAAGAAGAACGCTGCAAAAGAAAAAGTGACGCCTACACAGCCAAAGGAGTCCAACGTAACAATTCCAGTTGAAAAAACAGTCGAAAATGTTCCATTAAATCCAAAGAAAGAAGTTAAGGAAAATGCAGAAATGAAGAGTCCAGCTGAACCTCAAGAAAAAGATAAAGATGCTGATGCCGTGGAAAAGAATTCTTCACCTGAAACTGTTTTGCCGGTGGTTCCAGTTGTACCGCCAGAGACAGTTGAGAACAATACTGCAGATAAGAAAACTGTGGAAACTCCTCAAACTCCTGATTCGGATGTGAATACAAAGACACCTCTTGTGGATTCCACAGCAAAGGATTTGGGAAATGAAACGCATCAAACTACTGAAACAAATCCTGTAACTACAAAAAATAATGCATCAGAAACAGCACGTAAGGAAGAAATCAATACTTTTCAACCAAAAGAAGCAGATACAGAAAAAGAGATCCAACTACCGGAAAGCGTACCACCTGTAACTGAGCTGGATAACAAATCCTCAACAAATGATGACACAGGAAGAGCTCTTCCTGAACAGGAAGGTAAAGAAAAAGAAAAGAGTGTTGATCCATTACCTCAGCGACAAGAAGTAAAGGAATCTAAAGGAGAAGAACCCCCCGCTCCAAACGTACCATCTGTGCCTGGCAAACCAGAAGATAAGAAAGAAGCACAAGACCTGTCTAAAAAAGTTGGAGAAACACCCAAACTGAATACTGAAGGTACGGAACCTGTAATTGTAGAAGAAGAACAAAAAATGGCAAGTAGTAGTCCTGATACTACTCAGCTAATCAGCACACCGGGAGTAGATGTCAAAGGAAAAACAGGAGAAGATGGCGCTCAGCATGAAGTAAACGATGGCGATGGTAAAAAAAATTCAAAAGATGGATCTCCTCTTGTTTCAGGCAGCAGTGTTAATGAAAAGTCGATTTCGGAGCCGAACTTAGAGTCTGTTAATTCACAAAATAAAGACTCGGACGATGATAAAGCTGGGCAAGAGAAGAAAGAGAATGTGAGTTCTGAGACTGATCAAAAACTAGAAACAGAAGGCAAAGTTGATGCTGCAAAACCGGAGGATCCAAAAAAGCAGCCAGATTCAACAAATACGGATTCTACTTTACAATCAACACAAGAAAGCGTTACAAAAGAGCAACAAACGGAAAATACTGTTTTGAAAGTTGAAAACGCTGAAGGAAATACCGCAACACAATCATCGCTTGGAGCCTCAGAGGCACAAAAAGCAACTGGGGGCTCAGGCGGACAAACACTTCCTGTAACCTCAGGGGAAACAGCTTCGGAACTTACTGAAGGTAGTGATAGTGAAGAGCTGCCAAAATCAACTGACATATCACCAGATACTCATACACAAGGGGCTCAGCCAAAAGTAACGCCTGGCATTCCAAGTTCTCATACAGAATCTGTTCAAGAAAAGTCTAAAGATGACAAAGATGATGATCAAAGTTCTCCAAAAATTGGTACGACATCCGATCAGATATCAAACACTCAAGGAGGAGAACAAGACAGTAAAACACAACAAACTCGTGATGGTAATGAAGGAAAAGTAGAAGAAATTCAAAGCACACAACATAGTGGAGATTCTATCACAACCGGTACAGGACAAACAGATCAAAGTATTTCAACAGCTGTGCACACGACCACTGTAGATGGGCAGCGATCTGGTGAAGGGGCTTTATCCAGTGCATCTTTTCATGAGCCCCTCACACGTATTAAACTTCATGCATCCGCGCTAAGCACATCCTTTACATCACAAACCAAATTGCAAAGCACCACTATTATTTCAAAATATGATCCCATTGAAGAAAACATCACTGAGGCTATGAAAAAGGCTAATGAAGCGTTAAATAATTCGGAAAGTTTATTAAAGGAGGCGTTGTCTTCATTGTTATCTGCAAATAAAAGTGCTGAAGCCGCTGATGAATTGGCAAAGAAAGCCGTAAAGGCTATTGAGAGTTTAAATGAAAAAGATTTTGTTTCCACAAATACAAACACTGTTGCAGTTATGTTTTGCGGTATGAGTCTTCTGCTTACAATGACAACAACATAGCATGAGTGTTTGGTTATATATATTTACCAACATAAAATTTTCAATTTCCCTACTAAAGATACTTTTATGTATCAAGTTTAAAAAAAAAAAGGTTAGTATTTCAAAACAAAGATGCTTCAGTAAATGTTTTTACATTTACTGTGAATAAAATATATTTTTAAAAAAATCTTTTCATTTTTATTTGTGAAAAACATTAGAACTTTTAATATGGAAATACTTTTACTCAAAAAGAGATTTTTTCGGTTATGGAATGAAGTGTATCTTTCTGTCTTTGTTTGTGTTTAAATAACTCAATTGATATATTTTTCATTACGTCTTTTTGCGTTTAAATACTTTATTGGAATTTTTTTTCATGGAACCAATTGCCGTTTTGATTTTTTTATTCAATTTACACTTACAAGATTTGGTATTACATAATGGATGATCACTTCTCAGCACCACAAAAGTAGTAAAATTGGAAGAATTAAAAGTTTTTTATTTTGAAAAAGTGAATGAATTTATCTTTTTTTCCATGTTTTTTTTTTTTTTTTGCTTTTACCGCTACAAAAGTATTTACAAACCAGTAAAGCACTACATAAAAGCCGGTGAATTGCTGAGTGCAATTCTTTTTATTTCATTTTTTATTTAATAAACTTTTAAACAAATAATGATTTTCCAATTTGTTTCAGATATATTATAACTAACTTTTATTTTGTATTTATTTGTGTTTTTTCCCTCAATCGATTGAAGATAATTTGTATCTTTTTGATCTTTTTTTTTTTTTTTTGATAATGTATAAATAAAAAAGTCTAAAATAACATAGAAACGTTCATCAAATAGGGAATGAAAAGAATGCTGCAGCTTTGATCTCATTGCTTTCGTAGTTTCGTACGTCATTCGAATTGGGGGTTAACGTTTAAATGAACAAAATGAACGATTTCAATGATCGTCAAGAGCAACCCATTTTCGGTGAAGAAATGCAATCAAAGGGAAATTAAAATGGATGTAAATATCTCTACTCAATTTAAAAAGGCTGCAATGGACTCAAATAATAAAATACTAAAAATAAGGGCCGAATGCATGACAAAAAAACCATTACCCATTAAACAAAAGAAAAAAAAATATCAACAGTTTAAGTGAAGCAATTTTTGGATATTTATCGCTTTATCTCACGAATGTTTTGTTTTTACAAACTTTTTAAAATTTTGGTGTATCAAAAATCTGCATCTTTCTAATATACATATACACTAACTGAAATGCATTTTTAGTTTGTTTGGCACATGGAGTACCTTTCGAACAGCAAGATAAAGTTTTTTTTTTTTCTATTTGTCAAAATGCATTCAAATGCCATTACAAAAAAAAAAAAACACACATTTAGGTAAGCAGAATGAAAAACCAAAGTATACTTCACATCATTTTTATAACTTTTAATTTATTCCGCATTTTTGTACTTTTCCGTGATTCCTTAGATTACATACAGACTCACTTCCAGAGCCTGAGTTGATTTCCAATTTAAAATAAATGATGAACAAAATTCCGAAGTGTTTTCAGCAATAATGAAGAAGTGTAAACAACAAATTGATCGAAAAGATCCATTTTTATTGTTGATACTAAACTTACACATTTTTCTATTTTTCGCATTTTTTTAATTCTTCCATTTTTGAGTCTGCCATTCCTGTCTCGCATACACTTTTTTCTTTCTTACATGACCATACAACAGTTGCAATAATTACTAATATAAGTAATCATAAAGTTTTTGTTACTGTAACCAGAATGAAGTTTGTACTCATGCGTGACAAAAAGTTTTCTTTTTATGATTCATTATAATGTGTATCTCTTTAATTGTTAAGGTCTCTTGCTGTTCAGACAAACCGCTCATGCTGTGATAACTACATATATGCGCAACTATGGTCACAACCCATTTACTACGGCACAAACATGGGATGATGTCATTGTACCAAATGAGGAAGCCTACGAGTTTGTTTAAGAGGCCAAAGATACCGTAGCTCTTGCAGTTAAAATTTGTGGTGAAGCTGTTCAAAGGGCAAAAAAAAAAAGGTGTCAAATAACAATCCGACATGTTAAATGAATCTTCTAAGAGAAAGGCAAGCACTACAAGAAAAAAAAAATGTATCTGTGAATGCATAACAGTGTAATGCAGCAAACACATTGATTAGAAATGTGCGAAATGCTGCAAAAGGGACGGAAAAGAAAAGGAATGATGCAATAAGTCAGTCTACAACAGCTTTATGTAATGCATACCAGGTGAATTCAAAGTCACATGGAAAATCCTCAACGATACAAGCATCAGGGCTGCAATGAAGCCTAGAAATAATAGGTCAAATTACACGGACCGAAAAGTAAAAGCAATGAAAGTAAAGGAAAGTGTAGAAACCACAGCAAAGCATGCTGAAGACGTGTAAGAAGCGGGGGATCTCATCAATGCAGTTATCTAAAAAATGAAAGAGGCATCTGTTCATGCGGAAGTTATACTTTACAATTCCTTATTAATCATTGCGAAGGAAAAAGTGTTGTGTTTATACCATCAAATGAAAGAATTTTTTTAAAAAAACTCACCAAAAAAAAAAAAGATGCTTTAAAGCAGACCCTACGTTTGTAAGGAATTTTTCAAGTATTCATGCAGAGGTAAAAGATGCTCAAGTGGAAAAGGTTGTTATTATTACAAAAGTTCTTGAATATGTAATGCAAAAAGAAAACCATACAGTTGTGGTAATGAATAGTATTTTTTTTTTTTAAGGACGAATCAGCAGGTTCGTTGGCGGCGTCGTTATTTTTCGTTTCGTCCCTCCATGACGACGAGAAAAGTGTGGAGACGATTGGAAAGATAGCCACAAACATTGAAAATGATACGAATATGGTCAAGGATGTTTTTGCCATTGTCACAAAGCTAGAAACAGAGTCAGATGAGGTCCGAAGAAATCTTGAACAAGCTCTATTAGATGTTCGCAAAACGATGACACGTGTGCTGCTAGTGTTGTCCGAAGTGCAAATCCAGAGGAAAGGCTGGCATCATCGATGGTAGATGTTTGCGCAACGCATTGTGTCATCGTTTGGGATACAGAAATGGTGCTTAAAATTATGGTAGTAAAGATAAAGAGAACTTACGGTTAAATGGGGTATAAATGCATAAGCATATACATCAATACATACATGTGTGTCCTTTTTTTTGTAATTCTCTCTGTGGTTGTTTGCTTCTACTTTTTTCCTTTTTTGGAGGTCTACAATCAAATTTATTTTTCATGATTGGATGTCAATTCTTCCTTTTTTTTTTTGAACATAATAGACATTTCGTTGCATTTAAAGACTTTATTTTCCTTTTTCCGACGTCGTCTTTTGATTTATTTGGTGATTGTATGCTCTTAGTCTTCTTTGCTTCATTGTATCATTTATTTTCTTCTTATTTGTTGTGATTTCCAAAATCAATTTTTTTAATTTTTTTTACTATTCAAGCTCTTATACCACTAAAAGGTCTTTTTGTTTCTTTCGTGCTTTCTTCGTTCCAACAGAAATGCGTTTGACAAAACGTGTATGGCTCATCGCAGCTTTTGCTGTTTGCATTACAGTTTTCACGTTTGCCTCCGATGCTCAAGTTACAAAGGCCGAAGCTACCGTTGAGGTTGACAATGCCAAAGAAGCCGCAAGTAAAGCCGTAAAGGCATCCAAGGAGATTTTTGATAGGCTTGCCCAAGATAAACAGAAGTTTTTCGAAGATCTGAACGCCAATAGTCTTCGTGTGGACCACGCCCTCTCCGAGGCGGAGCAAATTGGGAAATCATTTGCAAGTGCCGCAAAATACATCAATGACACAAAAGCAGAGTACGAAATGGCCGCTACTGAATTCCGTAATGCTACAAAAGAATTCCTAAAGGCAGAGGCGACAGCAAATGCAACAATCAAAAAGGCAAAAGACGCTGAAAACGAGGCGACGCTGGCGGAGGCGGAAAAGAATGCGTTGGGTGACAATGAGGACTTCACCCAAATCAAGAAAGAGGCAAGCAAGGCAAAGGTAAAGGCGGAGGAGGCAACGGCAAGCGCGGATGAGGCTGTGAAGGCTTTTGAAATCGCCGCTTCTGCCTCTTTCCGCATTGTTGGAGGCGCCGCACGTGCAGAGCTCATACGTCAAAAGGTTGAAATCGCCGCCGCCTTTGATCGCATGACGAGTGTGGATACCGCTGTGAAAGCATTTGTCCAAACTGCAAAGACAAGCAAGGAGAATGTTTTGAAGGAAAAGGAAGTCATCGAACAACTCGCCGCCAAGTTCCCTCGAGTAGAAGAGAAGGAAGTCCAAACGCAACTTGCGAATGCCGAAAGGACATTTCGTAACGCCGAAGTATCCGCCGCGAATGTTGCTACATTCGCTGATGAAGTTGCTGTGCTTCTCAACCAAGTGCACGCTGTGTTTCAGGATATTGAATCTTTGACAACTTTGAATGATACCCTCATAAAGGCAACAGAAGCAACCAATGCTGTTAAAGATGCTGAAAAGAAAAAATTCGACGCGGATACGAACTTATATGCCACAAATTTGGCAATGCAAGGTGTTCTCAACGCTAAAACGGCAGTGGAAAACGCGATACAAAAGGCTACAGGAACGAACCCCTATACCGGCGAGAGGATAGGATCATCCGATAAGAGTTCCAACATGCGCTCTGCGTATGTTTATACAATCCCGGCATTGCTAATGATTATTGTAATACAAATACACGCCTAGCATGTTGCTTTTATCCTTAGTTATATCTCCTTTTTCTTTCTTTTTTTCTTTTTCAGTATATAAGCACTTTTATTACTTTTTCTTACTTTTCGCATATATTTTATAATAAAATTCTTATGCTTTTATTTGTATAAGAGTTTCCTTTTCGTTTTTTCTTCTTCTTGATATATATATATATATTGAAATATGGCAAATATGCAGAGCCCGGCCAGTTGCTCTTTTTAAGTGTTTTTTTTCAAATTTTCTGGTATGAAATTAATTTTTTTCTCCTCCTTCGCTCTCTTTGTTTTTTTATTATTCATAAATTTCTTTGATTTTTTATTCTTGCTTGCGTAATGTATTCTATGTGTTAATTTTGTGCTTTATGAGCTATAAAATGATACATTTTGTTGGTTCCATGTGTTATAAGTGTTTATCGTACTATTTACCTTAACTCCCTTTTCTTTGTATAAATCTTGTCACCACAAAGTCGCATTAGTATTGCATTACCATTACTTCAACTTTTGTTTATGCTTTGCTCTTTACATTGCCTGGGCCAACTATGACCTGTCACATTTCCACACACATCAGATAAAGCGTTCAGTTAACTTGATGTTGAGAATGCATTACAGGAAACAAACTCCTCTAACACAAATGCAATATATTAAAAAGATCTCTAAATGATCTGAAAATGTCATGTACGCTTAATAAGAACGCAACGACCCAAAATGAGGTTGAGAAATGAAAAACACAGTGAGCATGAGGATAATAAAGTGCAAAAACCACATTGGATGTCACTTTTAAAGTAAATACAGTTTTGGCAGAGGAAAAAAGAGTAAATCATGCATAGCAGAGCAGCATGTTAAAGGCGATTGTATTTCGAAATGAAAAGTAAACCACTAAGAAGCTGGGGATGTCAAAAAGGAGTCAAATAATGGAGAAATTTATACCAACAGTTACAAAATGGCTGGAAGTAGAAAAACAACAACAAAAAGGTGAAGCCGCGTTTGAAGATTTAAAACGATAATTTAGCGAACGAAAACACTGAGGCGTCACTAGAAGAAAATGGTACATCGAATAACGTAAACGAAGCGGATGAAACTGAAACCATAAATATGTCGCTACTGCTAAACATAAATTAAACAACCAAACAAAAACAAAACGATGTAACTGTCCTATAAATGAATAAAGTAAACCAATTGCTCGATGACATGTCCAGCGAGTTGAGGTAAAATAAGCACAGACTTCACTCAATCCTTCCCATCCCGCAGTAAGCGGCACAGGTGACAACAGTGGTAAAGTAATAAAAAGATTCATCAACATAACCATTCAATCCACAGCAAACACACGCTGCTGCTACTGCTACTGCTCTAACCATGGGATCCCAAGTTGCAATATCTCATAATATCCCTGCTAGTACTACTACGGCTTTATGTGCTTTACGTTTTTGCTATTCTGTAGAATGATAGTGTTTTATCACACACTATCCGTTGTACCACTGATGTCAAGAATGTGCGTGTCATGTGAAAAGGAGAAAAAACAAAAACTTGACTCCCCTTTCATGCTCAGCTGAGCAAAGAAACAGAATGGACTCGAAGTAGACCTCAAAAATGTGCACACTGCTGCTACTTCTACTTACTCTCAGCTGTGCCACTTTGTGTTTTGCAAGTGTCTATTGGTACCATAGTTGCGATTTTGACAAATACAACAAGAGTGATGAGAGCCTTTTATTGGTGCAAGAGTTAATAGAAAGCCCGAGTGCCGCGTGGACAGCCTACACTGCAACAATAACAGACAGTTGGGAACCGATTCGAATCTTCGTATCCACAGCAGACCTTCACGATGAAAAAAAGTATTGCACAACAAACGGTGAGAAAATTAAAGATTTCATGAAAATTGATGTGAATTGCAACAGTGACTACTTTTTTACGGATGAGAAACGAAAAGCCATCAAACAGATTGTTCGATCAGCTGTTCAAATGCACATCACACGCCTCAAAGTAAAACCCATGAAACACGGATTTAAAGTACCAACACTGACGGGTGATTTCTGCTCCAGCTTTACTGTTCCTGAATCACATACAAACAGAGGTGTAAAGAATGCAGATATGGTGCTCTA
>JASANV010001293.1:0-17164 GCA_030849715.1 Trypanosoma mega | reverse complement strand
GCCGGCGCCCTTACGGCAGGTGAGAACGATCTTTCCCATGATGGTGAAATGGATGCCTTGCTTGGTTCGCTTTTGGCGGTTGCGAAAGGTGCGGTTATTGGTTTTTGGTTTGGACCCTTTTTGTGTGGGGGTGTGTGTTTGTTGTTTGTTTGTTGTTTTGAAGGGGAGGGGAGTAATTTTACAAATACAGTTCAACAAGTACAGAAAAAACAAAAGAAGAAAAGAAGAAAAGGGGAAAGTAAAGAGAGTTGCAAGAGGAAGAAGGCATAATAAACTATTTAAAAAAAACCCATACATTTAAGTAACAACTATGTACACATTTAGAAATAAACACGTGAAAGAAACAAACGAAAGAAAAAAAAAATCATAAAATTGAATAAATAGGAAACAGTAGTAGAAATGGCGACAATGTAACCTGTATGACGAAAAACAAAAAGAGAAACTCAAGCTGCGTGGTGAAACAATGAGTACTGAAAAGAGTCCAATAATACAACAAATACAAATGAATATACATATGTAGAGAGACAAAAAGAAAGAAAAAAGTAAGTAAGAAAAACAATAGAAGGATGGTAAAATTGGTAGACAAAATAGTAATAAAATATAAAACCTTTGTGTGCATATTTATTCTCTTTTTTTTTCTTTTTGCCTTCATTGCTTCATTGTACGCTTTATGTATTTTACAAATACATACGATTTCATTTTACCATTCTTCGTATTGCTATCGTCCTCCCCCGTTTTTCTTTTATAGATTTCTGTACACACACACAATGCAATAACAAAAAAAAAAAAAGAAATCACAAAAGCATTGCACATGGCAAAAATCGGTACTCTTTTCCCTCACATTTAACTTCCATTGCACACATTCATTCGCACTTGTTGACACCTCTATTCACCAACGCAGCCAATCACCAAAACTCCATACTCCTCCTTTGACTCCTTGCTTTAAATTTCTTTCTTGTTTTGTTTTGTTTTCATTAATTGCAAGTTCTTTTGTTGTTGCTGTTGCTCCGCTAGAGCAAGTACTTTTTATTAACCGGAATTCAGCTTTCATGTTCCTTGTTTATTTTCGTTCTTTTGTGTTGTTGCAATGGTGTGTGGACCTTCGTTGATGACACCCTTTGACTTTTTTTCCTTTCGGTCCAATTCACTTAACACACCATTCTTTCTCTCTTCTTTTTTTTTGTTTCATGTTGTTAATTGCACCTCTCTTCTGTATATGGCGTGAAATAGACTTCTGTTTAACGTTATTTATTGTGTTTTTCTTTTTGTTTATTTGTTTCTTCCCCCTCCCCCCCTCCACACACACACTCGCTTCATCACTCTCTCAAACAAATAAAGTTCCAAAACATGTAAATAAACGATTCATCTTCACAAACAGACCCATATATATATATATATATATATGACAACCTTTGTGTGTGTTACATCATCATATCTTCCAGACCGAATTCCTTCAAGAAAGGTGTGATGTCTTGTTTCCATGACAGCTCCACGAGGTCGGTGCGTTCCATGATGTTCAGCACAATGCGGAGGAGATCCCACATGCCGCGGGTGGCGAGGTGCGTCCCCTCCCCTTGCGGCTTTGTTCCGCCGTCCTGCACAACAATGGCGCGTGTGATTTGCTTCGCCGCGAGGGCGTACTCCGCCGAGTTGGAGTAGGCCACCGCCATGTTATACATCACCCGCACGTATCCCGGATTGATGTCGAGGGCTCGGCCATACGCCTCGAGGGCCTCTTTGGGTTTATTCCCATTCGCAAGTGTGGCGCCGAGTTTGTTCCAAAGCTCCGCGTCCTCGGGGCGTAACTCCACTGCGCGCCGGAAGTCCATCGCGGCGGCGTCGAACTGGTGGGAGAGGTTATGCAGCACCCCGAGGTTGGCGTGGAGTTGGTAATCCGTCGGGTTCATCTCAATCGCGGCGTTGAAGAGGGTGCAGCACTCGCTGTACTCCGTCGGCGCGGCGAAGAAGAAGTCATCGCTCGTCGGGTCGAGCGGTTCCTCGCCGGGCTGCTGCAGCGCCACCCCGCCGAGGTGTTCGTACTGCGGGTGCGACAAGAGCCACGCCCGAAGCGCTTGCAGCGCGGCCTTCGCGTTGTGCTCATTCGTGTGCGACACGGCCAGGGCGGCGTGCACGGCGATATCCTTTGGGTTTAACATCCGCGCGTGATTGAGGGCTATGATGGCGAGCGGGTCCTTCTCGTTCTCCGCCTGCGTCTTGCCGAGGAGGCGCCACCCCTCGACGCACTTCGGGTCCTTTTGGCAGACCGCCTCAAAGGCGAGGGCGGCCTCGGCGAGGTTTGCCACCTGCAGCATCGCCCGCCCCTCCTCCATCGGCGTGTCATGGTACAGGTACGGATTGTTCGGCTCAAACGGGTAATCCGTGCGGTTCTGCTCGCGCTCCTGTCGCTCCTGCAGCTCCGCGTACTCGCGCGCCCACTCATCCATCTCCTCCGTCGCATCCACCGGGTCGGCGTGCACCTCGGCGCCGGGAATGGCGTCGGGGGGGCGGAATGGCATTTGGGGGCCGTTGAGCTGCAAATCCGGCGCGAACGCCCCCGGCGGCACCTCGAGGCCTTCCATGGCGGCCCATTGGCGAAGATACTCCGTGTCTTCCGGGACGTCGGGGTCGGGCCCGGGCCCCTCCACCACCTGACCGGCCTCCTCATCAATGAGGACCTCCTTGCGGCGGATTTGGTCCATAAAGGCGTAGAACGCACTGCTCTTCGTCTTCCCCTCCAGTGATTGGGTGGGCTCCCCCTCGACGCCGTAGACTTGCACATCGTCGTACTGCTGAGCCCACTCCGCGTTGCGCAGATTGTCAGCCCAGGCGCTATCCCCTTCTTGGGTGATTGGCGTTTGGGGTTGGGTTTGCTGTTGCTGCTGCTGTTGGGCTTGTGGCTGCGTCGCGTTGGCCATCCGCTGAGGGCGCATCATGCCTGGGGGGGCAAACGGCATCATGGGCGGTTGGGCCATCATGAATCCGCCAAAACCCACGCCGGGCATCATCGGTCCCATCAAATGCGGCGGCAACATGGCGGCCGTTCCCATGGCGTGTCCGGTCTCCTCCATCTCCCGCTGCTGTCGCATCATGGCCGCCTCATTCTGCTGCCGCTGCATCGCCATCTGGTGCTGTTGGTGGTGGTGCTGCTGGTGGGCAAAGTGTTGGGCCCACTCCCCGCTCATCCCGGGCGGGGGCGGGGCGCCGAGCATCATGTCGTTCATCAACGCATCCTGCTCGGGATTTCCGGTCGGGGCGAGGCCAACGCCGCCGTGCATGTTCATCGCATCCTTCGCGAGCTGCCGACCAATCGCTGCGCCTGCACTACAATCCATCTCTTCCTCCTCTTATAGTTTTTTTTTTGTTTGAATGTTTGTTTGTCTGTTTCCTACTTGGTATGGGCGTGTATTTTTGGTTGTTGTTGTTGTTCTTGAATAGTGCGTTTGTTTAGATATATTTTCTTAGAACGTATATATTTCGGGGTTCGCCTTATTTGTTCTATTTGAGTGTTTTAATTTAAAAAAACGAACGCGTTCAAATTCTCTTCAACTCTTCATGTAGATATTTTCAAGGGTATGTGTGGGAAGGGAATAGGAGGTCACAATTTGTATAAACATACACATTTTGGAGGGGGGGGAAAAAAAAAAGTGAGAAAAGAAGATAAATCAAATAACAAAGTAGAGAATTGGGATTTTTTTTTTTTTTGGACACGTGCAGCATATGAGTGCGTATTGATCCAAACAACATATAACACAACAAAAGAGAAAAGCACATTTTGCCTATTTGTTGTTGTTGTTTTTAGTAATAGAATAATTGAGCAAAAAAAAAAAAAGAACCAAAATAAATAGAGATTTATAGTTAGAAGAAAAAAAAAAATTCATTTTTTCTGCAAGACGGAACTTTTTTTTTCTTTTTTTTTTTTTGATTACAATAGCATTGAAAGAAAATACAGCCCACTTCCATGCGTCCAACACAAGAATAAATAATAAAGAAAAAGGAAAGCGACAGTAAACAATGAAAGCAGCAATAATAAAGCAAGACACCTCCACAAAACTGTTGTTTAGAGCTTTTTTTGTTCTTTTTTCTCACCCTCCCGATTTTCGCATCAACTCTATCCTCCTTCTTCTTCACTATGAAGTGGCGATCTTTTCAACGAAAGAAAACCCAAACACAATGAACGATGGGAGAATAAAAATTATAAAAAAAGCCCACACCTCAGATGCGCAAAAAATCAAAGGGAAAGAAAAAGAAAAAAAAGATTACCAAACAAAAGTGTGACAAAAGAAAGAAAAAGCAAATTAAAAATAAATGCACGCACGAAATGCCCGGAAAAAGGAATACAACAAAAAAAATGAGCAAGCAAAAAGAAAAGGAACATATGCATTCTTTTATTTTTATTCTTTTTTAGCGAAGCTCACCAACCGTCCCAAGTGATAAATAAAGGGACTGCAAATAATAAAAATGGAAAAAAAAAATTTAAACAAGGAGAATATAATCCCAAAGCTAAGTCTTTAGTGGAAGTTCACTGTAAGTACAAAATAAATAAAAGAATTAAGTCATATCCCTCTGATTTGATTGTTTTCTCCTTGTTTTTCTCTTGTTTCTTTGTTTTTTTGTTTGTTGTTGTTGTTCATTATCACTATTCCCTTTCTCCCCCATTTTTTTGAACATTTCCTCTTTTTTTTTTTTTCTGTCCTTTTTGCTTTTTCACTTATTTCATGTTTTGTTGTCCTCAAAAACGATTGGCGTTGGACCTTCGCTTCTCATTCTACTGAAAAATAGGAAGACAATTTGCTCTTATTGATTTCATTCCATTTCTTTTCTGTTATGTATATATATATATATATACATAACATATGTTATCAACATATGTGCGTCTTGTTTTTATTGGTTCACCACTTGCTTGTTTTTTTCTTTTTTGATTGTTTTGGTTGATTAAATAATATTTCGTAACTGCTACCCTTTACTCTCGCTCCTTGTATTTTTTTGTGTTTTTCTTTGTTTTTGTTGTTTGTTGTTGTTCTTTTTTTTTTTTTCTTAATTGGGAAATCATAATATGTTTTTTTTTGTGTGTGTGTGTGTTTTGTTGATGTTCATTTCTACCCTCTCCCTCTCTCCATCCTCCGCACGAAGGGGTGGAACTGTGTGGGTGTTTCTAAAAATTCACCGCGTAGGAGTCCGCGATTTCACGCAACCACTGCAACGTCTCCTTTTGTGTCTTTGTGCCATGTCGTTGGTTATTGCGGGTGCGAATATTGACGGTCTTCTTCTCCTCCTCTTCCTGTCCAACCACGAAGATGAAGTTGTACCGCGCGAGTTCGGCGTTTCGAATCTTCTTATCCAATGTGGCCGCCCCATTATCGACATCGGCGTAAAACCCCTCGGCGTGAAAGAGGTTTCGCACCTCCGCCGCATACTCCGCGTTACTCTGCGAGACGGGAATCACCACCACCTGTCGCGGACTGAGCCAGAAAGGCCATTCCCCGCCGTAGTGCTCACACAATATGGCAATGCAACGCTCAAGGGAGCCAAAGATGGCGCGGTGAATCATCACCGGACGTGCCTGATTGGCGTCGAGGCGGCGATCAATGCAAAGATCGCGACAGGACTTTTCATAGGAGGAGAGCGGTTCATCGGGTTTGGCGTTTGGATCGACGTGTTGTGTCTCCGCCTGATTTGGGGCGGGCGTCGCCGTTGCGTTGGGGACATTGGGGTTCGTCTCCTCTGTGGTGTTGGTGGGGAGAGTGTATTTGAGACCAAATCGTTGGGGGAGGTTAAAGTCCAACTGCACCGTCGCGCACTGGTGCCGGCGGCGCAGCGCGTCGTCGAGGACGATATCAATCTTTGGTCCGTAAAAGGCGCCATCGCCGGCGTTTTCCTCCCACGCCTCGGCAAAGGTTGGGGCCTTCCACACACTTGGGTCCTCGCTGGACGCGTTGCGCTTCATGAGGGCGCGGAGTTTCTTAACGCTCTCTTTTCGCCCATCGAAGGCGAAACACGCGCCGTCCTTAAACGGATCGGGAAGTGTTTCGGGGATGCCGCAAAAACGATTCAACGCGGCGCGGAGGTATGACTCTGCCTGATCCCACATCTCCTCCGTGCCGAGCTTGTTCTCTGGTCGGGTGGAGAGTTTGAGGAAGAAGCGGAAGCCGAAGGTGTCGTACACGTCCTTGAGGAAGATGAGGGCGGACTCGATCTCCTCCTGCACTTGATCCATGCGGCAGAAGATGTGCGCGTCATCCTGCTGGAAGCGGCGGACACGGGTGAGTCCGGTGAGGGCACCGCTGAGTTCATTGCGGTGCAACACCCCAAAGTCGGCGTAGCGGATGGGGAGTTCCTTGTACGAGTGTGGGTGCATCGCAAACATGATGCAGTGGCCCGGGCAGTTCATTGGCTTGAGGCCGTAGTCCTCCTTCTCGACAACGGTGCGGAACATGCTGTCGGCGTACTTGTCCCAGTGGCCGGAGACCATCCAAAGGCGGGAGGAGTACATATTCGGCGAAACCACCTCCTCAAAACCACGACGGCGGTATTGCTTGCGCTGAAACTCCACCAACGCGTTGTAAATGCGTGCGCCATGTGGCAACCAAAAGGCACTGCCGGGGGAAACCTCATGGAAGCCAAATAATTGCTGCTGACGACCAATGGTACGGTGATCGCGCTTGGCCGCCTCCTCTTGTAGGGTCTTCCACTCATTCAACATGGACTGCTTAGGGAAGGCAATACCATACACCCGCTGCAACACCGCATTCTCCGCCTTACCCTCAAAGTACGAGGAGGAGTTCTTCGTCACCGCAAAAGACTTGACACGACCCGTATCGGGCAGGTGTGGCCCTCGGCATGGATCAATAAGGTTGCCACAACGGTACACCGTGCAGGAACCATTCTCTGGCACCTTGCTCGCCAAAATCTTACTCTTAAACTCCGTGTAATTAAACAGGCGCAGGGCGTCCGCCTTGGAAACGTTGAGGCGTTGATACGGCAACTTCTGCTTCACCAACTCCGTCATGGCGGCCTCGATGGATTTGTAGTCCGTCTCCACAATGGAACGTGAGGTTTCCCCCTCATAGAAAAATCCCCCCTCCTCCAGCGCGGGACCGACGGAGAGTTTGGCGTCAAAGACCCGCTCCAACGCGTACCCGAGGACGTGGGAGGAGCTGTGCCAAAACACATGCTGCGCCTCCGGTTCGTCCCAGTCGAGAAGCTCAAGCGTCGCGTCGGACTCGAAGGGACGGGTGAGGTCCCAAAGCTCCCCATTCACGCGCGCGACGAGGACCTTATCGGGAAGGGAGTTGGAGATGCGCTTCGCGATGTCCAATGGGGACGTCGTCCAACTCATCGCCTCCATGGCTTTGCCGTCGGGAAGGGTAACGGTGATGGGGAACTGCGCGGCCGCGTACTTCGCCTCCTGCGCCGCGAAGAGCTCATCGAAGAGGTCAAAGCGCGACTTCCAAAAGTTGGGTTCGGGAAGGGTTTTGAGGTCCACCACAGTGACGGTGGTGGCGCCGCCCTTCTTCTTGCCAGCAACAGCCGTCATGGATGCGTGGGCTTTGGAAATGAAAAGTGAAGGGTGAAATGGAGATGAAGGAGTGGTTTGCGCAATCAGAGTGCGTGTCACGGCGGTGAGCGCGATGCGCGGGGCACTGCGGTGGAAAAGTCGAAATGATAACACGTTGAATAAGGTGAAGCAGGAGTGGACTCCTACTTTGCTTGATTGCTTAACTTTGTTTTTTTTCTTGTTTTTGTTTTTGTTTTGCGAATAAAGGATAAACAACAAGAAAAACTGTTACTATTACTTCTTCTTTTTTTGTTTTGGTGTTCTCTTCTTTCCTGGTATCGTAGTTGACTTTTTCCCGTCAAACCGTCAAGTAGGACTCATGTATAAATAAGCGGAAAAAAAAAAGAAAGAAAGAAAGACAAGAAAAGAGAAAAAGGGGAAAGGGGGGAATAATGAACGAAAGGAAAACGACCAAAAAAAAACGCAAACCTACACAACACAAACAAAAGAGAACAATAAATCAATAAACATATATATATATATATATATATATATATATATATATATATATATATATATATACGAATCCGTCCAATAAAAACTATATTTTACTTCTCACTTTCCGCTTTAACCGTTTGATTCCATCCACCGCCTCCCTCCCTCACTCCGTCTCCCCCTTCTTTGCGCGTTTCCTTTCCCGTAACGTCTTCTCCACACTCTTCGCCCCCGTCGTTTCCCCCTCACTCACATTACGTTCCCTTTTCCCTTCGACCGTTTCCCTTCGCCTTCGTTTCCCCACAGCGCGTCCCATCACGGCGGCGCGAAAAGCCTCATTCACTGCCCGTTCCTTTGCGTTTGCGCTCGCCGCCCTCTCCCGCCGCCCCCGACGCGCCCCTTCGCGCTGCTCAATCAGCGCATCCCACGAAACCTCACGGAGGAGACGAACGGTCCAAAGCTGTCCGAAACAACGACGGCGCCGTTTGCAGTCGACGGCGGTCCCGTTCCGCGCCACGGCGGCCCGCTCCGCATCGGCCACACGCGCGAACTCCAAATACCCGTCTCGGAATTGCAGAGGGAGAAGCGGACCGCCCGGGCGGCGTTCCTTGCGCGGAAACGGCGTAAAGCGTTGGCGGAGAATGCGACCAAAGGCGGAGAAGTGAAGCCGCACCTCCTGCGGACGCATATCTCGGGGGACGCTGGAGAAGTAGAGAATCCCACGCTCCGAGGAGGGCACATACGCGTCGGCATCCATGGAATATAGAGAAAGGTGTATACACACAAAGAACGAATATAAAAAAAAAAAGAGAGAGATTGACAAGAGTAAAAAAAGGAAAAAAAAAAAAGAACAGCCAAACAAAGGTGTTCCTTTGTCCTTTGCTTGTGTCTATGAAAGCAAACTGTGTTTATGGTTCTCGTTGATGATTAAAAAAAAAAAAAGAAGCAAAAAAGAGAACAAACAGATACATAAATAGATAGATATAATACATGAAGAAAGGAAAGCTTCAGAAGAAAAAAAAAAATGTTCCGCTTTTAAACTTTAAAACATTTCTTTTTTAGAAATGTTTTTGTCCGGTTATGTCTTCGCTTTCACTACACATATATCTCTAGGAATTACAAAAAATAAAATAAAAATAAAGAATAGTGACATGAAAAGAGAACTATTTGAGTGAATAAAAGAAAAAAAAGAACGCAGATAGAAAATAAGAAAAAAGGAAACAGCACTTTCTTCTTTCTTTTTTTTTTTGTTTTTCGAGAAAAAGGCTCAATAATAAAAGACGCAACAAAAGAAAAAAAAAGTTTGAGAATGGGAACAAAACGAGTTGAAAATAAAATACACACACACACACACACACTAAAACCAATTTCTTAACAAAAAAAAAAAAGCAGCTGAAAACTTCTAAATCGCAGCAATATCAAAAAAAAAAAAAAACGAAAGCCTCAATATACATTAACACGAAAAAAAAAGGCATAAATGCAAAAATGTAGAAGGGAAAACAAAAGCATTTTTTTCTTTTTTGTTTTGCTTTAAGAAAAGCGACGAATGCGCTAAAATATCCACACACACAAACAGAGAGAGAGAGAGAGAGAAGAAAATTGGGGAAAGGCATTGCACAACACAAAACACAGACACATAAATATAAAAAAAATCACGAAGAAAGCAAAAGAGTGTGCTGTTGAAGAATGCATGCATTAGTTGGCACAATACAAATACGACTAAATATATATATATATATATATATATATATATATATATATATATATATATATATCATTATAGCGCATGAAACTGTTTTTTTACAGTTCCTCAATTCTACCATTTAAGATTGCAACACTTTCCTCTTTTTTGTATCTCTTTGCCGTTTCGGTTGCTTTGAGATTGTTCTCACTTATTTTCTTTTTAAATCACCACAAAACAAGAGAAACGCACAAAATAAAAATGAAAATAATCACAATAACAAAAAAAAAAAAGCGACACGTTGCATTTCATCACCATAAATCAAAAACTATTCAAGGAAGGATTTTTCAATTCTACTTAACTCCTCTTTTCCTCTATTTTCTCTTTGTATGTATTATCTCTCCAACGCAACCCTTTTCTATTATCACCTGTTTCTTGTTTCTTTGTTGTTGTTGTTGGGAGGGGTAAGGGGGGAATTACTTCGCTTTTATGTACTTCTTTTTTTTTTCTTTTTCCTTTTTCCTTTTTTCTTTTTTTTTTCTTTTTTGGTGTGTTTGGCCTCATTTTATTTTCTACTTCCTCCTCATGACCTCTCTACTGCCTTGTTGTTTCTCATCCCTTTTCCACTTCTTTACTTTTGTGTTTGTCCCTTGTGTTGGTGTGTATTGGTTTCCCATTTCTCCCTCCTCTCCCTCTCCTCCTTCTCTCTCCTTATACGCCTCTCAAGACGTTCCGCGTCGTTGTGGGACGGAGAGAGGGGGAGGAGATGTGAGGTTTGGTGTGGTCGGCGATTTCTGCGACATGTGATGCTCCGCCCGTCTCGATGGCTTCTCCGGCGGCGGCGGGACGGCCCCGTCGGATTCCTTACTCCGATTTAACGCGCCGCGTTCCTCACTTGGGGACGTGTGTGGGGGGGAAACGCTTTGGGTGTGGGTGCGTTTCCCCTCGGAGTGGTTTCGCTGCGCGGGGGGCGACTCCCGCTGCCGCTCCGCCACCATTTCCCGCAGCCGTTTGGCCACGAATGGCCCAATCGGCAGAACGTTTAGGCGCGGCGGCGGCATCAGGTCGTTGTAGTGCACCGGCGCCTGATAGGCGAGAAAGAGACAGAGCGCCTCGTCCCCGCCGGGGAGACTCGGCCCGGCGGGGGGCGCCGCCACATCGGGGAGTTGCAGCAGCGCGTGGGAGTCACTCAACTCGTCGTGCTGAAAGACGATGTGCCAACGCGACGCGTCGCTTGTGATGACGTGTATGTTCACGCAGAAGCAGCGGGCGGCCGCGTTGAGGCAGAGCTCATCGCCCCAACAGCCCGCCTGCAGCATACTCTCGAGGTACGCCCCCCACTCCGCGTCGCCGTCGAAGAGGACGGCGTAGTCCTCCCCGCGACTTTGCATGTAACACACAACGAGACGCCGCACCAGGAGGTGCATCTCCGGCGTCCCGAAGAGTTGGTTCGCCAAGGCCCGAAAGAGACAGTTGCCGTCGGGCTTTTGCTCGTTCATGCCGCTTATGCCGAGCCCACGCACGCGCTCCTGCAGTCGGCCGCGCGCCGCCTCCATCTCCGACTGCCGCGCCATCTCCTGCAGCGTCTCCGCGTCATTAACGCCGAACTCCTCCCCTGTCATCACCTCCTCTTCCTCTTCTTGTTGTTGCTGTTGTTGGGCGAGTCGCTCCCGCTGCAGCGCCTCGGTGGCGGCGAGCACCTCGAGGGGGGTGTTGTACGACCGGCACGTCGCGCAGACGCGGAGTTCGCCCTCCGCCCGCCCCCCGCACTGCTCCGACGTGCAGCGCGCGCACGCCCACCGCCGCGGCGCCGAACACACACCGCACGCGTCGCCGTCCACGCCATTCGCCCCCCCGCAGCTCGCGCAGCGCCAACGCACGTGAAAGGCGCGGCGGACGGCGCAGAAGGAGAGGCGCGGCGCGTCCCCGCCGGCCCCAACGCAGAGCTCCCCGCAGTCCGCGCACGTAAAGGCGGACGGCGACAGAACGCGCCCCACACGCACCGCCGACGCGCGTCGGGCGAAGTTCGCCTGCGACGGGACGGTGACGGCGACGGTGTCCTCCGCCCGCCGGCGGGAAACGGCGGAGTGCGCCTTCACGCGCTGAATGCCCGCGAGAACGCCGGCGTCGCGGTGGCGGCGCGTGTGGGTGAGGAGGAGCGGCATCACATGCGCCTGCACCGCGAGGCGACAGCAGGTGAAGCAGAGCTCCATATCCCCAAAAGAGAAGAACCACTTGGGGCGACAGGCGCAGAGCCAACAGACGCGATCGGGGGGGTTGCTCGCACTCGCTAAGGCGGAACCCGCACTCGGGGGGCGAAGGGTTTTCTTCTCCTGGACAATGCTAATCAACCGCTGCATCGAACGTGGATACAAAGGATAACAACAGTAAAGCTAAACTACAAATATATATATATATATATATATATATATATATCCGTATATATATTTCCGTATATATAGTTTACAGATGTTCAGTAGAAACACAAACACCCCTCCACAGCACCTCACACACACACACACACACACACACACACACGGAGAAAAAGAGAAGTATATTTATTTCAAATAGTAATAATAACAATGCCAAATAAAGGAGACGTGTGTGTATGGTTGCTAGTTCTTGCTTTTGTTGGTGGTAAAAGTTTGTTTTGCCGTTGCGTGGAGAACCTCACCCCCCACTTTATATATACTTATATATATATATATATATATATATATATATATATATATAAAGAATGGAAAAGGGGTTCACACGCAATACCAGAAATAAAGTAGATAAAAATATGCGATGGAAACAGTTAGAGCAACTATTTAAAACACACCAAGAAAGAAAGAATGTATATAACAAAAAGAAAGGAGAGAGAGAGAAGATTGAAGAGAATGTATGTCAATAGAACGAATGAACACTCCGTTTCACACGAAACTTCTTTTTTTTTCTTTTTTCTCTCTCTCTTTATTGACCTTCACAAAACACGACGCCGCGCGTTCGCGTGTTTCAATGTTTGTGTGAAAAGGTCAACGGAAGATTCGATAAGAAATGAACAATGGAAAAGACACACACACACACACAAAACAGGAAAAGGAAACAATAAAACGACGAGAAGAGAAAATGTCCCCTCCCTAAAAAAAAAAGGAAAGAAAAACTAATTAATAAACGAGCAAAAAAAAAAATTTTTAACGCGTTTTTTTTTATTAATTTTTCTCTCCTTTTAGAAACTTTTCTTCGGTCGTTTTCTTTTTTGTGTGTGCGTGTGCTCCTTTGGTCGTTTTATCGTTCTTTCTTTGTTTCAATCGTTTTTTTTTTTTTTGGAGACTCTTCCGGTTGCGTGGGTTTTTTCCTCTCCCTTTTCTTTTTGTGTGTCTGTTTTATTTTTAGCCTTTCTTTTCTTCCTTTTGGTTATTTCTGCTTTTCCTTATGTGTTTCTTCTTCAATATGAGTGTATTCTAAAGATTTTGAATTTCGTTTCGAATATTATTTTTTCTTTCTTTGATTTTTTCCCTTTTTGACTTTCTATTTTGGATTACTTTTCTGTTTAGTATATATATATATATATATATATATATATATATATATATATATATATATTGTTCAGATAGTTTTTGAAAATAATGCGCAGAGTGTAGTCTCCAAACTTTTCTCTTCAATAAAAACCTAAAAAGAATTCGACGGACTTTAAAACTACACAAAGAACTAATTTTTAGAGAAGCAAAACAAAAGAAAAAAGGAGTTCATCAATAAAAATAACATACAAAAGAAATAAGCAAAGAAAATGACCCCAAAAAACAAACAAACATAGAGAACGCAATTACTCTTTCTCAATGCTGATCAATAGAAAGAAGAAGAAAAAAAGGGATTGTTTTTTTTTTTTCTTTTTGTAATTTCTCTTTTTGCCTGCTACTACGTGTTGTGTGCGTCAAAAGCAACAAAACAGTTTTTCACTTCAACAACTTCCCATTACACCCTAAATTCCGCTATAACAAAAATAAATATATAAATATAATAATCATAAAAAGCAACAATCACACTCCCCACAAACAAACATATCTTGAAGCACACTGAAACACTCAAAAAAGGTGAAATAAGAATAAAAGTAAACAACAAACTGAAAAATTAAAAAAAGTGACTTTCTTTTAGATTTCTTTTTGCTTTTCAATTTTCCTGTCGTTGTTATTCTTGGCTTCTGTTCTAATGTCCCCTTCTTTGCTTTCCTTTTTTGCATTCTGTCCTTCAGATACGTATAGACTCTCAACAACACACAAACTCCCAAACAAAACAAAAAAAGATTATTACTTCCATTATTGAAAAGAAAACAATAATCTAAAAACTAATACCGCCTCAACAAGGAAAAAAAAAAAAAAATCTTCTCTTTATTGCCTTTTTTTTTTCTCTTTGGTTTTTGCAAATGAATATTCCTTTGTAGACCCTATTTCTTTCATTTTCCCATTCGGAGAGGGGCGAAGCTACTTCTTCCCTTCAAACTTCATTTTCCTGTCCATATACAAACATACAAACCCATCCAAAGAAGAAAACATGAAAAAAAAAAGAAGGGCACACGCATGTATACATGTATACACATTTTGTTTGCGTATATGTGTGTAATGACACAACTCCGTCATGAGAGATGTGTGTCCTATTGTCCGTTTTTTTTTTTTCTTCTCTTTCTCTTTTGCTGTTGTTTTGATAACTTTCTCATTCTTTTGACCTCATCGTATTTTCTTTCTTTTTCGTTTGTGTTCCCTTGAAAAATGACATTTATTTTTGATTTTCTTTTTTCTTTGTTCTTTTTTTTTCCATTTTTTTCACCCCCAACCCTTTTTTTTTGTAATTTTTTTTTTTTTTCCCCATTCTTTTGTACCACCATCCCAAGAAAACAAAAACAAATATATATATATATATATATATATATATATTTTTTAGGTGAAACGTCATTCTTCTTTTTTGTTGCTTTTGTTCACCTTTTGGTAATGTCTTCATTTTTTTTTTCTGTTTGTTGTTCTTGTTGTTGTTTATTATTGTTTCCTCCTCTGTCCCCATTTTTCCGTTTACGCCTTTAGTACCAGTATTTGTATGTCCAGTGTTGTGTCCAGTCATACCCCGGTAGGTTGGCGCAGTATCCGAGGTAACTGTAGACCGGTTTCCGTCCGTAGAAGTAGTGCTGCAGCACCTCCTGCACATTTGTTGGGGTGATATCATCGATGCGGGCGTACATCTCCTCTAGTGGAATACGTCTTCCGTAGTACAACACCTGTCGCCCAATATCCTCCGCCGAGTTTGTGCTTCCATCCATGTTAAAGAGGAGTTGGGACTTGAGGTTGACCTTGGCCTGCTCGAGTTCATGGTTGTGCAGGAGTTTCTGACAAATGCGGCACCACTCCGCCATGGTGTATTGAAACACCTCAATCATGGCCCCCCCGTCGCCGATTCCCGCCTGTGCCGGGCGCCCCACCACATACATCCCGCACAGCCCCGTGTCCTTGTACTGGTGCAGAAACGGATTCGCAATCTCAATGCACTTCTCATTAAAGTGCGTGTTTGTTGGCGTGCTGTGGTCGAGGGAGGAAAACGTCTTCAGCACGCGGTGCATCGCGTGCTGCCCGAGCTCGTGCTGGGAGCGGTGGAACGGCCCGGGGATCTCACACGCGAGGGCGAGCGGGAGGGAGTCCGCGCACGCCGCCCCGCACGTCTCGAACCCCCACGCGATGTGCACCGTCTTGTACCGCATGTTCCACAGTTTGTACTCCCCACCCACAAAGCGCGCCGCCTCCGCCTCCGCCGGCGCGCCCCTTGAGGCGGGGAGGTCCCCGAAGTGCGTGGCGGCGGCGCGCGTCAAGGCGTCCGCGTCCACGTCCCCCGCGCCGACGAGGACGACGCGCCCGCCGTGCAGCGCGGCGCCGCGGAAGGCGCGGAGGTCGTCGGCGCGCAGTCGGGCCAACGCCGGCGCCGTCCCGAGCAGCGGCGCGCCGACGCCCCGCCGCGTGCTGTCGAAGGCGCAGCGGTGGAGGTTGTCGAGGCAGACCGCGTCCGGCGACTCCTCGAAGCGGAGCTGTGCGCGCCGCACGTCGTCCCGCGCGCGCTGCACGTCCGCGTCGGGGAAGTCCGCCCCCCGGAGGACGTCGGCGAGGAGCCCGACCGCCCGCTCCGTCTGCGCGCGGGGGACGCGGACGTACAGCCGCGTGTGCTCGCGCCCAACGTCGGCGTGCAGCGGACTGCCGAGCTCGTCCAGCGCGCGCGCCAAGGCCGGCGCCGACTGCCGGGACGTGCCGAGGAGTCCGCACTTGAGCCAAACACGGGCGGCGCCGGCGACGTCCTCGTGGCGCGTCCCCGCGTCGAGCCAAACGCCGACCGTCGCCAGTCGGGAAAGCGGATTCGCCTCCGACGCCACGCGCACGCCGTTTGGGAGGGCGCTCATGGTGGTCGGGGGGATCTTCGCAATCACATCGCGAAGGGCTTGGGTGGTCGCGTGGTTCGACCCGGGACGCGCGCGCTGCACGAGTGTGGAGAAGCTAACAGACATCAAAAGGCACAAAACGCTTCAATGGGGAAAATGGAATGGAGAAATAAAGGGATGAAACACGTGGATCGGTTCCTTCGGGCGTTTCGTCCTCGATTTGTGCTTCTCCTTGTCGGCTTCCTTTAAAAGAGGATATCCTATACAAATATATGTATATATATATATATATAAATGCGTGTGCAGTGCTAGATCTAAAATAAAAAAATTAAAAAAATCTCCGCTTGGCTTTTGTTGTGGAAGATTTTTACTGCTATTTTTGTTGCTTTTGTTTTAGTTTTTCTTTTTGGTTTAGAAAGGTAGCAATAATAATAATTCCCTCTCACAGAAAAGAAAAAAAAAGGATCCTTTTGCTTTATGTGTGTGTATTTATAAATGGGTGTGTGTGTTTATCAATGATTAGTATTCGTTAAGTAGAGAAAGTTATGAAAAGAAAAACAAAAAATAACAGAATAAAAAAGAGTGTAAAAAACAAAATGAAAAAATATAGACTTCTTCCTTTTTTTTTTTTTGTTATGGTAGATCACAAGAGTACACACACACAAAAAAAAAAAAAACATTTAAATTTATAAATATAATTTTTCTAGTCACAAATAACTATTCCTGTCCGTTTGTTGAAGTAAAAATTCAACACTGCACATAATCATCCTACCTCTGCAGCATTTTGGTTGTTACTCTTTCGCCTTGATTTTTTTTTCCTTTTTTGTTCATTTTTTTTTTGTTCTTCTTTCTCTCTTTTTGTCTAACTTTTTCCTCCTTTTCGTTTTCGATTTTCTTAAATTGCTAAATATGTATCACATCATTCTGCTTCATCTTGTAGCACTCATTAACGTTGTGATTTGCTGTTGGCAAATCGAAAAGATGAAAAGAAATATATATATATTTATTTAACAAAAATATCAATGAAGAATAAGGAGAAAAGGTCAAACTTGCTTCAGATACCATTCAACATAATTCATTCATTACTCCATACTAGCGAAAG
>JASANV010001292.1:0-17159 GCA_030849715.1 Trypanosoma mega | reverse complement strand
TGTGAATTTCTTACAAAGCCGTGCATTGAAAATGGAAAGTCCAATTTTCCATCAATGTTTTGTACAGAAACGGAATCTAACTCACTCTTTTGCACATCAAATGGACGAACAATGGGAAAGTGTGTTGGACTAGATACAGCTCACAGCGGAAATCTCGACTTGTTTTATAAATACTTTCCGGACAACAAAAAGACAGGATTTGCACATTTGTTGACAGACAATTGCCCGTATATTGAAGAAACAGAAGGTGCAGACTGCCAAAGCACTACGGATTCACCCGCATTACCTGGAAAAAAAGGAACAAACTCTTGGTGTGTTCGACTTACAAACGAAAAGGCAAAGAGTCTATTTGATGGACACAACGGTGTGTGTGTAGAGAAGACAGTCGTTTCCGCAAGCGAAATTTCCTCTACTTTTGCTGCGAATTGGAAGCCAATAGTGTGCAACACTCAAAAATCCGAAACACTGACAGAGGAGAATTCATTGAACAACACAAAGTATTACTGCTCAAAGCAAGAAGAAATTCCTCAGGAAAAAGAAAAAGGCAAAGACAGCGCTTCTCATGACAAATCAAATACTGAAAACAAGAAAAACGAGAAGGAAGACCAAAAAGGTGAAACAAGCGTAAAAACGGATGAAAAAAGTGATGTGCACAAAACTGGTGCCAATCCCTCTGTTAATAAGGATATTAAAGAAGAATCTTCAAAAAATGGGGTAAGCACATCCGATTCTTTAATTAATAATACGAATGAAGGAACAAAAAATAATGCAAACATTGCGAATGTCATAAAGACATGGATAACTCTACTCTTTGTAACAGCACTTGCGCTTTCTTGAGAATGGGCTCATTTTGAGAAATAATTAATGAAGTAATACATTTTTTTGATTTTTTATATTTGCATTCTCTACTCTGAAAATGTTAATTGTTTTTTTTATATATGTGCGTTCACTAATTATTATGTTTTTTTTGTGCTGAAGAAATGGAAAAAAATTGAAAAGGGGAAAAATAAAAAAATGAATATCAATTTTACAGACATTTTATTTTAATTTTCTTGTGCAAAATGTTTGATTTTTCGTGTTTAAAAAGTGAAAATTGAAGGAAAAGGAAAAAATGATACATTTTTGAAAGAAAAAATAAGAAGAACTCTATGAAACAAAAAATTATATATAAAATCTATTTTTTGTTGTAAAATTGACATAAGAGTTGTTTTTTTTACTTTGTATTTTTGGAGTATCACAATCTGTTGAAAAATGTATTTTTTACTTTTTCTTCTTTGTCATATTTCCACTTCATCTTAAGAAAGGCTTTTCACAAAATAAGGAAAACGATAAACATAATTAGAAACAAACAAAATATATTTTACAAGGAGACATGCTTCTACATAACTCGGTCGCTGACGATGTACGAGAAATTGTTAAAAAATGAAGCAAATAAAATATCGCGCAGTACAATGCATTGCAATACTCGATGGACAAACACTTTTATTTGCTATGAAAAACAAGATGCAATATTTATGCTATGGCATGTCAATTCGGACTGTATGCGCATCATATAGAAATAGGAATGTTAAAAAAGGAACACTTTTTCATTTTATATAAATGAAAGTGTTTTGGACTACATCGTATCAAACGTATTTTGTATATATCGCGTTACTTATATCAATTCAATTAGAATTAAATTCTATTTATGAAAAAATGATTCTATTTGACTATATAAAATTAAATAATCACTGTGCATTAGCTTAATGGATAGAAAATTCATGTATAAGTGCACATTTTTCTTTTTACATGCAAAGATCTACGATATTTGTACTAAATGTGACCGTGCAACGCATGTAACATTATATGTAAATAAAATCACTGTGAATTTTAAAATATTTGCATTTAGAGCAAAAAATGAAACACGAATTATATTATCAAATATGTTTAGGTTAAGATTTTTATTTTACTCTTTTAGAATTTTTTTTTGATTTCTCAAGAACTAAATAATGCTAATACACTTTTATACCCTTATTTTCTATTTTTTATTGAAGCTTACTCACTACATAAATACCACAAAACAAGGAAACATGGATCTTTTCTGTTCAAATTGAGTCATGATTCACAAAAGTGAATGTTATTTCTCATGATGGTATTTGTTTCTATGGCATCACCGCAACCGAAGCACATATGTCAATACGATGAGATGCAGAAAGACAAACACACACTTCATGTGATTTAACATTTACCCAAAACTACACATCCTGAAGCCGAAATGGTAGCAGTGATATCTGAAAGATACCGGAAACTAGTCAAATTCTTCTCTCCTTGAAGCAATAAAGTGACGGGGCTCAGAAGTATAAGTGAGCTCTGGGAATGAGAAACGATGAATATGGAAATGATTACTGTTGCACAAGGCACGACATCCTCATTGTGTACAGAAAGAGTGGCATTAAACATGGGGTATACTCCGCAGTAAATATGTAATCCTCAAGTCTTAAAATAATTCAAATAAGAAGTATGTTTCCTTTACTGCAGTTTCACAATGGTTTCTGCTTTCGACTTCTCAATCCTGAAGACCATCACCAAAAAGGAGTTAATGACACCGATATGGTTTTATGTGTTTCAACATCTCTATTTTCACTTGGAACGAGTTATGGATACGGTTTTCCATTCGCTATGGATAAAAATACGCATCTCCATCTTGTTGGTGGACTTTTACTGAATATAAAACGAATCATTGCAACAGACTACACTGTACATGCTTTAACACATGCGATGGCGTACGCACTTGGCTTTGATCACGAAATCAAGAAATGAAGAAAAAACCTCATTCATCCGAAATTGAAAGTGAGAGGAAAAGATAAAGTAAATGAGTTCTGCCGAGTTAAAGCTGTTAATAAAGTAAAATATCACTACAGTCCTTCATCTGCAACAGTCATGGAGTTTGAAGATGAAGTTAAGGTAAACAAAACTGCAAAACTCGGATCCCCTTTGGAATCACGCAACTCAAAAGACAAATGAATGGCGGGTTTTGTGCTAAAAGGTGCGTCTACATATTTTACACTCGCCTTTTTTGAATACATCTAATTAAATAAACCCAATTATGCCCAAGACGAGCACATGGAATGGGAATACGAAGCGGAATGTGAATTTCTTACAAAAGCCGTGCATTGAAAATGGAGTGTTAAACTTTCCTTTATCTTTTTTTTGCACTGAAATGAATAAACTAATGCACTCCTTTTGCACGTGAAGTAGAGGAGAAATGAGAAAATTCATCGGACTTGTTCAGATAAGATAACTTTGTATCCGTTTTACTTTCATTACTTTAGTAATAAACAAATGACAGGTGTTTTCGGATCTTCCGATGCATCATTGCCCATACATTGAAGACAAGAAAGGTGAAAAATGTTGAAACGTGGAAGCATTCCATCTTTACAGAAAGAATAGAGTAAATTCGTTGTGCCTTCTGTGAACAAATGAAGAAAAAAGAAGTACACCAAAAGGGCATTACGGAGTGTTTGTAGAAGCAAACGATGGAAGTAATGATGCAAAATACATATTTAATGACAATTGTGAAAAAGCAACATGTGATAGTGCAACAATTCTACGTATTGCACCAAATTCATTTCATGGCATGTAATTCAACTTTCCAGAGCCAAAAGTCTTAATCCAAAATATAATTGAGAATAATGCATCATTTCTTGAATGGAAACGGATGTTCATGCGATAAGTGATGCTTTACAGTTTGTTGTCACGGATTGTTCTCAAAGAGTTTTGGAGAAGGACACAAATGCCACAAAATATAATGAATAAAAACCAACAGTTCAGAATTTTAAGGTGAAAGAGAAAGTTTAATCAACTTGTGCAGGAGAAAGAAAGTGAAGGATATGATAATGTGAAATGGGAAGAAAAAAAAGACGAAAAGGAAGTCATTACTGTTAATCAAAGTACTTAAAAAATGAATGCTTCCAATAAGAATGTTGAAAACGTCGAAAAAAAACGTAAAATAAATAACAAATGAATGAAATGGCATTAGTTTAAACATTGCAATGGACAGTTCATTTATGATGAGTGTAAAGGTAACTATTTTTATTATTGTTATAGTTGCTATGAGTTGAGAAATGTTTGTGTGAAACTCTTAAAGTAATTATTAAAAAAAATATTATTGCGGACAAAAAATTGCAATTTTGAGAAAATTTTATTCAAAGTAAAGGCATATTTTTAAACTTTTTTCACACAAGAAAAAATATCACTTTTTTCAAGTATTTTTTTTGTTTCTTACGTATTTCAAAGAAAGGAACAAAAAAGACATTTAAATGTTTGAGAGGAAAAAAATGAAGAACATTTTCTAAAAAAATGCTTTTACTTTTTATTTTTTTTGGAAAAAAAAATTTAACAGGAAAAATGGAAAATTAAGAGCAGTTATGGAGAAATATTTTTTTTTACCTGAAGAATTTTTTTATGTTTAATTCTGTTTTTATTTAAATAAATTTATAGATTTATTAAACATTATAAAAAATAGGATTATACTAAAGTTGTTATACTTTAAAAAGTTACGTATATAAACAACTGTTACTTTTCTTATTTTCTTTGTTTATTTTCTTGTATTTTTGTACACTTTTCTAAAAAAATAAAGTTCAAAATTAATTGTTACAAATGCTTCAAAAATTTCACGCCGCATTATTTCTGTTGTTATGGTTGTCTGTTCTACACATCTGTGCCGCCGAAGAAACCGAAAAAACGGACACCATCATACCGCGTTCAAAGATGCAGTCTCACGTGGTGATAATGACACCAGATCCGGAACCAGAAACACGACCATTAACAACAGTTGAAACAAAAGATGATAAAAAGACTACAAAAGTATTCCAATGGGCTCCGCCACGTATTACTGTGCATCGATACAATTTATATGATTACCATCAATATTGTATGAACTCTCCTTTTGTTTCTGGTCTTTACCGTCCAAACTATAAGGGAAAGCGTGTGTTGTGTGAAAACAAATTATCAGAAAAAACGGATGTGCAGAATAATTTGTTATCACACAACAAGACGGAAAAGTTACGGACAGAAATTCTTCCGAATGTGACCGCCAAATACGCTGCACGCACACTCATTCGACCATACAATGGGATGTTTAAAACTCCAAACTATTCTTCTCATGCGGTTTGTAAATTCTTTTCCATTCCACAGGAACATCGTGTCAATGGTACCAAAGATTCAGAAATTATTATCTACGTTGCAGCTGGACCAATGACAAAAGATGATGAAAGCATTTCCGTTTGGGCTGAGCGGTGTCCTACAAAGGAGAATGAGCCCATTGTTATTGTGATGAACTTTAATTCAAAGAAAATAATGACGGAAACTGACCTAATCGACAAATCACTAAATGAGATCGATCGAGTTATGGGAACAGCCGCATGCAAAGAAGAAAAGGCTCTTATTTTGACACAAAAGAAAGATGACGAAAATGATGTGCAGCTCGCATGTACGTTTGCACAATGCAAAGATGAGAGTGAGAAGGAAGTTCAAACAAAAAGTTCAAAAGATGCTGAGTGGACAAAATGCGAAGAGACGTCAACTTTTGAATCGCTGAATCAGACTTTAACTTTTCAGTGTTCGTCTATTTCTGAATTGTGTCCAACGATTACCACAGAAACAATAGTGAACAATCCCGTAGTTGGGACTGAAGAAGTAAGTGGAGAGGATACGGCAACAAAAAAAACACAAGTGGTAGATGAAGCGCAGAATTCTACAGAAAAGGTAGAATTACAGCCAACTGAATCTAAAGAAGAGCAACAAAGTGGCCAAACAGTTGCAACAGACGAATCACAGCAACTTGAAAAAACAGAAAACCAAACAGTGAGCCAAACCGGAGATGAGCCAATTAAAACAGAAGAAACTCAGACAAATGGAAAAACAGAGGAGACTCCAATTGCAGAACCACAAGTACAGGAAGCGGTGAATAACAAAAATGGAACCCAAGTGGACGAAGTTGAAATTGAAACTAAAGAAACACCAACAAAAAGAACGGATGAGACTTTGCCTGAAAGTAAAGCAAAAAGTACGGAAAGCCAAAGTGAAATCACTCCCGCTGTTAACACTTCTGCGACAAATCATAAAACTGTTGAGACAAGTACACAAGTGAATAATCCACAGACAGATTTAAAGGAAAGTACAGAAACGGTTTCAACGGAGAAGAGTAATTCAAAAGAAACCGAAAAGAGTGATTCGAAGGAAACCGACAAAAGTGACACCAACACTCTTGAAGAAATAAAATCAAAAATGGATTCAAATGAATTACTTAACCAAACTGGTAAGGACAGTGCCGCTGTGCATGGGGTGATTTCGGTTTGTTCTCTTATTGTTTTTACTTTCGCTCTTTTGGGGACAGCACACTAAAAAAGGCGACAAAAAGGGTAACAATATTTCTATCACTTTGGATTAATAAAAAATGATTTTAGGTACAAATTCTCTTTGAAAAATTTATTTCAAAATTTCACCGCTTTTTTTCTTTTTTGAAAATTTTCCCTCAAAAAAAATTTTTTTTATTTGAAAACTTTTCGGATAATAGGCAAATCTTTTTTTTAATTCCTTTTTTTATTATTGATACATCAGTTTATCTACACATTTTAGATATATTTTTGTATTCTTGCAAGAAAATATATTTAAAAATCTGAAAGTGGATAATTTTTTTAAAAGAAATAATCCGAATTTTAGTTTTTACGCCCCTTCTTTTGCTTTTCCCCAAATGAGGTTTATTTACTAATGAATGAGAATGAAAGCTGATTTTTGAATCTTTTTTTTCATTCATTTATTTTGCAATAAATACGCAGTGAAAAATACAAAGAAAATTTAAGAGAAAGGCTTAAAGATATTTTGCTCTTTTCTTTCCATTTTTCTGTTCAAAAATAATGAAAAGTATGATTTTTAAAAGTTATCTTTTCTGATATCACGTATTTTTGAAGTGTGGCTTCGACTTCACTGCAACTTTTTTAAAAATAACATATTAACACAAAATAAGATTCGAGTAAAAAGTATTACATTACTGATTTCATTTTCAATTTTAAAATTTATTCATTTTTTTTCTTTAGATTGAAGTTGTACTTCCTTTTTCTCATTCTTCAAATTGGACTTTTTTTTCATCTAATGATTTTATAGTAGAAGTATCTTTATAGGAAGCATTTTGCACTTTATTGCGTAGACTTCTCTTCAAATCAACCATATTACAGAAAAGAATTAATAGGTATTCTATTTTTTTAAAGCATAAAATAATTACTTTGTAAGATGTGCGTGAATGAAAGCAAAAATCAGTAAAAGGTACCTAAAGAAAGGTTCACATTCTTTTTGGTGAGAAAGTAAATAAAATAGTAACTTTTATAGTTTAATGTATTGAAAAGTACGTTCCAACAAACTTAAAGCCTAAGAATTCACATATGGAAAAAGAAAGGCATCTCATTTATTGTATTGGTATGTATGTAGAGATATGAGTGTTTTCAATATTCGAAAATAATATGAAGTCATTTTCGCTCAGCTGTTATGGGAAAAGCAGAATGTATCATCGACGAGGCTTTATTACATCTCATAAATTATTTTTGTAGAATTTGTTGTTTTACTAATTTGTGGAAACATTAATTTGCACATTAATTCAATGGATTACGGCGTACTAAAAAGAAGTCTTGATTAAGGTGCGTCATGGATGCTTTAAAAAACACGTCAATTTTGAAGAATAAAACGTCAATTCACATAAAATATGAAAAAATATCGTTTTACTGTTATGTTTAATCTGAAAACATGGCATTCATGTGATTACAAATATATGTTTTGTGAGGTTTGAATTGACTAAACCGTAAAAATAGGTGCATTTTGCAAAAAAGATTTAAAATATAATTTGTAGAGTTCTTATTTAAAACAATTTCAGGATAATATGATATATGGTTAGTTATTACAAAGCAAATATGTGGTAAAAAAATGATTATCACCATAAATGCATTTATTTTCGCAAATTCTTCAATTATTGTTTTAAATGTAATTTCACATTTAATTTGTTTATGACAAGCACTTTTTCTACATTCTTACTTTTTTTAATTCATTCATAATAGATACTTTTTTTAAAAAGAACAAATACAAGTTTTTTGATGCCTTTTTACATCTTTTTGCTTCTTTTATCCACATCTCTGCTGTCGGGGTGTGCGGCAACTGAAGAGGTGAAAAAAGACGCTCCAACTCAAACCTCAACCGATACGAATGCAATACCAAAGGAATGGGTGGCCTCAACGTATGTGGAAAGGATTTTTGGACAGGACATGTCCGTATATCATGCTCAGCGTACTGAAGAGAAAGAAACAATAAAAGATGAACCTTATGAGAAAGCATCTCAAGCGATAAACGATGAAACAAAGAAATTGTGGGAAGCTGTTCAGAAGTCAACAATAAGTTTTAACGAAGTTCGTCATGTGTTTGAGTCATTAAAAGATTTTAAAGAAGATAAGGATAAAAAGAAACCTCAGTTTGATGAATTGATAAATAGTGCGACGGAAAAGAAGCAACAAGTTACTATTTTATTAACTGAAGCAGAAGAAAAATGGAACACTATCAAAGAAACTGCAGAAATTGAAAAAAGAAAAATTAATGGATTTGAAACATTTTATGAAGGTATTCAAGAAAGAAAAACAAAAGCGGAAACTCTAAATGAAACAATCACTCAGGAAATTACAAATTTGGAAGAAAAAATTAAATATTTTAATACAGATTTGGCAACTTGTCCAGAAAAAGAGAGCAGCCATAAAGAGGTGAGCGGGGAAGTTACTGAAAGCGTAAGGAAAGCAATGGAAGCCTCTTCTCAAATGCCATCTGTAACAGAAGGGGAAAAGAAGAAACAAGAAACATATGAAAAGTTGAATGAAGAAACTGTAAAAGGAATTCAAAAAATAGAAAATCTTATTAGTGAAATGGATGAGCTTATCAAAAAGGATAAAACAGAGGCTACAAAAAAAGCATCTCAACCAATAATTAATTCACAAATTCCACAAGAAAAAGCGGTTAAGGACCATACAAAGGAAGATAAACCTCAAAAGCCAAAAGAAACAACAGAAACAGTAAATGAAAAAGTAACTGATCCCAAAGAATCGGCACATTCTCAGAAGCCTACACAGCAGATCCCAATATCTGTAGAGAACAGAACAGTGGCGGAAGTGAAGCCTTTAAAAAGTGAAGGCACAGAAGATAAAAAAGAACAGAATATAAAGACAAAAATCGATAAAACAGAAGAAAAGAAAGAGGAAAAAGTGAAAAAAGAAGTGAAACTAACAGAGAGAACAAAGGAGCCAAAAGAGGTTGTAACAACTCCTCCAAAAGAGAACATTGAACAAAAAGAAAATGTAGAAACAGTAAATAAAACAAAACATGAGACAAAGAAAGAAAAAAAGATTGTTGAAGTCATTCCAAGTGAACCTCAAAGAGAACAAAGCACAAATCAAACAGTTTTATCAACGATGGAAAAGAAAGAAAAAGATGTAAAGAGTGCGCAAAATGTGTCTGCAATCCCCAAAAATGAACAAATAAAAAATACCAAATCTGTTCCAAATGAATCTGAGAATGCTAAATTGGAAAAAAACAATAATTCAAATGAGGAAAGAACAAAATTACCATCCGATAACATCAAATCAAACTCAGACAGTTCTCATATAAATACGTGCTCTTTATTTTTCTTTTTTTTAAATTTGTTTTTGGTTGCTATTATGCGTGCATGAAATGATTTGATTCAATTTTTGTTTTACATTTCTAATACAAAGGTGCTTTGCAAGATTATAAATTAAAACAACATATTCACATACTCATTCAATAAGTAAAGGTGAAAGGAAATGGGCTGATTCTTTATTTTAAAAACAAAATTGAAAATATGAATGAATGAGAAGATGGGAAAATGCGTTATTGTTTATTTGATACTTACTTTTATGAAGAAACTATTCACGAGGGAAAAAAAGATGCGTTATATATAAATTTGCAATTTTACAATTTATTAAAAAAACTGACAATGTGCTCTGCCTTATTTAAATGGTTTTGCAAGAAAATATAAAATGTATTTCTTTATAATTACACCAATTGGAAATTCTACTTTAAACAAAATGTGTTTGCTTTTATTAATTTGAGAACGTGAAGATTTTTGGGAGAAAAACAAAATGATTTTTTAATATTTGAAATACCTAATTTAATGCATGAGATTGTATGTAATTGTAGATTTTGTTTTCTTTTTCGGTTGTAAAATTGTACTTTTTGTCACACTTTATTACAAAAATTCTCTACTGATGTGTTGTGATTAAATTTTGCTTTCCTTTCTTTTTTTTTGTATTAAATATTTTTCAAGCCATATGGGAACATAAAGCTTTTACATTTTATATTGATATATATTTCTTTTTTGTATTATAAAAGTACTTTATAGGAGATGTTGCAACTCTCGTGTAGTAGAGTTACATGGTTTCATATTTTAGTTTTCTTTTTGTAGATTGAAGTAAAGTATTAGAATATAAAATGCCTCTTTAAAAAAAGAAGGAATGCATTAAAAATATGTGATGAGCTCTCCTGAATGGCAGTGAAACGATATTATAAGCAAGAGGTTGCTATTGCATCGTTTGGGAAATGTTTATGTTCCATGAAACACTCTTTAAATATTTTTGTGTTTGTTATTGATCTTCTAAATCCATTTAGTATGCATATATATTTTTTGCATTATTACTGTAAATCATTACTACAAAAGTGGATAGAAAAGAAATCTCTAATGTTTTACTTTGGTGAATGTAAATTGAATAGTTTTCTTTATAAAATTATTCTCTTTTTTATTTTTAAAATACCTAAAAATAATATAGAAGATTTTGTAAAAGTGACTTAATGCAATGCAGAAATTACTTTTTTGTATAATTGCTATTATTATTTGCCTTGTCAGGTTTTCTTTGTCTATTTGCATCGGTATTTAAAAAGAAGTGAATAAAGTAATACTTCATTCTAAAAAAAGTTGTCAATAAGGCAATTTCAGAAAAGAGTGGAATTTATGAAAAAATAAACACAACAGAAAATGAGGAAATGATTTCTCAAGAAATAACACACGTGTTAATGAAGCGGCACAAAAAAACGCATAAAAGTCTTTTCTTTCAAGTTCATTGACAATAGGAATTTCCAACGAAATTATGAAAACTGAAAAGGAATACAAAGCTTTCACTATGAAAGCGTATAAAAATATTGTTCAAGTTTTCAAGCATTCCAAATCATCGGATCAAATTGCTCTAAAAGCATTGGAAGATTTATCAACTGAAGAAAGTGTGACTCCATCCGATAAGGATTACACTTTAGTGAAGAAAAATGAAGAAGGAATTATGAACAAAGTAAGTAATGCGTTTTCAACAAAGGTATCTATGAAAAAAAAATATTAAAAAAGGCAAATGAAAGTATACAAAAAGCAATCAAAGTGGGTAATAAGACTACGATTTCAAAAAAACACGCCAATGTAATCCTTTTAGTTTCTTCTATAAAAAATGAAATCAGTGTGTCAGTGTGGCGGAATTCAGTTCCCAACAATGTCAGCAAAATGAAGAAGACAATCGTATTTTGATAAATAAAATGAAAAGTGCAGCTTCTAAACTTTTGCAGGAAAAAAAGGAAAACGCCAAAAGGAATTAGGCCATCAAAACTTACTTAAAAAATATGCTGAAAGAATATCTGAGGAAAATAATGCTTCACATAAAACCAGAAAACGCGCAGCTCGACAAAAACGTAAACATATGAATAGAAATACAAATAAAGAAGTTATAGAAATACAGTCAGAAGAAAATAAAATTGTGTTAAACGTACCAAAGAAGCATGAAACTGCGTACATAGATGTCGCTTTTTCCCATTTTCTTTGTAATTACGATACAAATCAATGATTTTGTGGCATTTATAGGATACACATAAATAAAAGAAAAATAAAAAAGTACATCATTTAACTCAAAACCTAAAGTGAAAAAAATGGATTACATGAAAAGAATAATTATTAATGAAAAAAAAAAGTTTGAGTTAATTTTTCAGTTTTACATAAGAGAACATTTTTATTTTCAAATTTACTTCAATGATCACTAGCAATTACTTGGCAAAAATATTTTCTAAATATAATACTTTTTATTTGTTCATCCACACAATTGCTTGCTACATCTAACAATAATGTTTTTTTGAATATGCATAGAAAAAAAGTGATAATACAAAAATCAAAAATAAAACTAAAGAAAATACTACTTTAAAAGACTTCAAAAATTATTCCTCAATTTTTTTTTCCAAGTATAGATTTATTACTATTATATGAAATAATGATTTGAAAAGACATGAAGTTTTTTTTTAATCAACTATACAAATTCACTTTAACTTTTTGAGTTGAAATTGTACAAGCAAAAAAAAACATTATATAGAAAAAGAATATTCTACGGAATACCTAATCTAAAATGAAAATTTAAAATACTTTTACTTTCAATGCTTCATGTTTACTATATTTTGCTTTTTGCATTTACTTTTTTTACAAATTTAAGAAGAAGTTTATTAAACGCTAAAACGTGCAACGATTTCCATGGCTCGCCATTCGCTATTGATTGTTTGGACGCTTTCGGTTTGTTTGGTTTTGTGTAAATGTCACGCATTGAATGAACCAGTGCTTTGCAGGGAATCGAAGTCTAATGATTTCCAAAGTGCATCGCACTGTCCTCATTACACAAAATATGCTGAAATAAAAGGGGAAACATTGGAAGAAGAAAAACAAAAAGTTGAAGCGGTCAATCCAATTGAGGCAGAACAACAGAAAGTGAGCGCTGCAGAAAAGAAAATAAAGGAAATATTGCAGTCTGCAACAGATGTGCAAACGCAAGTGAGTAAAGCCGAAGAGGAAGAGATGAAAAAAGGAAATGATGCAAATGCAAAATCTGAGAAGATTCGTGAGTCTCTTTCTGGAGCTGCAACACACGCCAAAGAAGTGGAAAGTGCGATGCAAAAGATGAGCATCAAATTGAAGGAAGCAAAGGAAAAGGCGAAAGCTGCATTTGATTTGGCAACTGAGGCTAATAAGAAAATGAGTCAAGCAAGAAGTGCTTTGGATGCTGCAGAAAAGGAAAGCGACAATAAGGAAAAGAAAGCACAGGCTACCAAAGCAGCCAACGATGCAGAGGATGCACAAGCAGCAGCGGAAAAGGCGAATACACCAATAAGTGAAACAAACAGTGCGTTAACAGAACTGAAAAAGGAATACAAAAAGTTGGACATGGCATTCTGTAAAGTAACAATATCTCGTGCAGCAAACCTTGTATTTCATTTACACAGAGATATTCAAGACAATTTCTTCGGTGCATTTATCAACAATTCAAGAATGAACGGTGCGCTACGAGACATTCAGACCATTTTAAAAGATGTGAAGAATAAGGAAATAAAAAACACTGTCCAAACTCAGCTTGAGACCTCAAATAAATCCCTTTCCGCTGCTACCATATTGTACAAAGGTATCAATGATACGTACACCAAATCAAAGGACGGAAAAGAGAAAACCACCGCATTTTGGAAGAAAATACCAAACTATACAACTCTGGAAGAGGTGAAGAAGGATTGCGCTGAAGCAGAGCAAATATTAAAAGACACGGAAAACGGAAAGAAAAGCACAGAAGACGAATGCATCAAATTCAGTGAGGAGTGGAAAAAGGTCGAAGCTGCAAATGGAACCGCATTTACGAACTTTTATGCTGACAAGGTCCTGATGTCCATACACTATGCTCAAGAGTATGCACAAGAGGCTAAAGAGAAGAAACAAAAGGAGGAATCCGATCTTACCCATATTGAAACACTTAACAAAGGTAAAATGGGAGAATACGGTGAGATGATGCGTCATGGATTTGAATCATTTCATGAATCGCTTTCGCAGCTGAGGCAGAACGCCGAAAAGACCATCTCCGCCAGTGTAAGTGCTGAAAAGCAGAAGGAAAAGGCCATGAACGCCGTCAAGGCTGTTTCCACCACAACGGATGCGGCCGCAATGGAGCGTCACGCAAATGACGCAAAAGACGCATCCATTGCGGCAACATTGCACGAAAAAGAGGCCTTTGCGCATAAAATAAAAATGAACAATGAATACTTTGACCTCTTCAAAACGAAAAATGTTATCAACATAACGAGCTCTGCGATCAAAGCGGCATTTGCACTCAATAGGACAAAAGCGTACACCGATCATGTACATCAAATAAAGAACGAGTCCGATGCGGCTATCAAATGTTTAAAGGAGATGAGCGGTGCAGCGCAAGGAGAACACCAACATCAAATACGCAAACACTTAAAATCAGCCGAAGATGCCTTTGCCACCGTCATACAACAGGAGGAGAATGTGAAGGATGTTTTTTACAAGGTGCAAGCCGAAAAAAATAAGATTGACACATTTGTTCGTGGAATGCAAAGAGGTGGAACGTGCCCTGTGACTTCGAGTAAATTATTTAATCAAACAAATATCGCTTTGAGCGAAATCGAAAAAGAAGAGAAAAAATTCAATGTGGCACATGAAAACGTCCTCACTTCCAAAGAAAAGATTATAAGTGCAATTGAGGAGGCAGAAAAAATTATGGGTGTGACTCATGCAAAGTCAATAAATAAGGTGTCCCCTCAGCAAACAAAAGACAGCAACTCGTTGAAGGATTCGTGCGCTGTCTTTGCTCCTCTAACGCCAGTGAAAGAGGATGGGAAGAGCGGAGATGGCAATGAAGTTGACGGAAACGAAACAGTCGAAACCACACGCCCTGTGACGAACTCAGATGTGATGATACATCCGTATCATGCTCTGTTGTTTTCGCTTATGGTGGTTCTTTGCACTGTTCTATTAAATGAGGCATAGCAGTTTTTTTTACAATGGAAAGTGTGAAATTGTACGAAACTTTAAATATTTATTTTTCTGTGCATCTAATGTGCTTGATGCAGTGATAATATACATGAAAATAAATGAACAGAAAAAACATCTGCCATTTAAGAAAAGATACGTGGAGTAAAAGCTATCATTTGAGTATCTTCGGAAAAAATGAAAAACTTGCGGTTTCTTCTCTTGCATCTAATTTTTACTAATGAAAAGAACATACTTATGAAATGAATTCCTATATGTGTTGTGAACACAGAATGCATGTTATGCTTTCATTGTGACTACAACTTGTACTCTCTTGCTTTGATACGCTTGCAGTAATTTTACTTTATTTTTTTTGTTCCTTTTTTTTTTAAAAGACACTTAAAGTGTAGCAACGTGGTCATAAATGGTATATCTCATTGTTTTTCTGGATGAAGCGTTCTCTCGAATAATTAGTTTTGGACGTGCAAATCAGTTTTATGCCGATCACATAACAAGTATTATCGAAGCCATAGTAATTCACAAAATGAAAACAATTTACAATGCAAACAATTGTATGTTTACGTAAAAGGAAAGGCGAGTGAGGAAGCGTTACAAGCGGAGCAGAGGTGTGGATGACATAAAGACAGTCTCATGCTTGAGAGTGGAGAGCCAATGCGCACAAAATAAAAAACAAAATGTGGGATCGACGCTTTCCATTGTTGTAATAGTGAAAAGGTCGAGAAACTTTGACGGCTGTGATGGTTTGTAAGGACACATGTTTGCTGTCCATTAATGTGTAGATGATGAAGAAATAATGAAAATGAACACAATAGGAACCATTTGCGTCACATGAACTTTATAAAGAGTACAAAAAAGAAGAAAAAGCACATTTAAAACTATAAATAATGCAAAAATGTTAATTGTTTAGAAAGATGGTAATATATTTGCGTTTATAAAGAACGAATTCACTTAAAGTTTTTATTAGTGTATAACACAATAGAAATTCTTGTGATGCCGTAAAATGAAGAGGATTTATCATTATAAAAAAAGTTCTTTAATAAACCACATAGTGTTCATGATTGCGTTAACTCTCACATAAAAACAAACAAATTTAAAGAATCATCAATGTTAAAGGAATAATGCAGCATTAAAAATAGAAAGAAATTTACGCAATCAAATAGACAAAACATTGTATGGTTACGGATAAAGCCTTTTGAAAAAGTAAGTAGAAAATCAAAAATGACTGAAAATACCTTTACTTTAGATTTAAGAAAATTTTAAAAGTAGGAGGAGTCGCTTTTTAGTAAGAATAGATCATTTCTAAAATAATAAAAAAATGTAGACAAAATGAGAAATTATGATCTTATAGTGTTAAAAGATGAAAGTATAGCAGAAAATAAAATAAAAACATATGTTGAATAGATTACACAGCATTAACCAAATATATTTTATTCAAGTATGCTATTTTTATTACTCAATATTACATTTGTATTTTTTGTGGTATAGCAAAGGTAGAAGAGGAAGTAAAAAAAATAATGTTTAAACTTAAGCTACTTTTTTTCTTTATTTCCTTATAGCACGGTAAACAATATTATTTATATGTTACTTAATTTATCAATCTACAAAAAAGCAGATTTTTCTTAATTTGCAGTTATGAAAAAGTAAAGTAAAATTAAAGATGAAAAAAGAACGCTTTAAACAATAATAATGATTCATCTAAAAACTTCAATGCATAAATGAAAACTATTACAAAAAAATGGACCATTACGCGCTTTCTTTGTTCCATTAATTCACGAAATCACATGAATTTGGATGCTTTGTCAAATAAACGAGTTTTGAAAGTGATAAACAAAGTATAAGTGAAAAATAAAGAAAAGTAAAAAAAATTTAGAATAGCGAAAACATTTATTTAAAACTGAATGTATTTTTCACTTTTTAAAGAACATCAATATGTTGTTTTGCATACATTAAAAACAGTATGAATATAAATTTCTTGAAAAGTAGAATTTTTTGGTTTGTTTTAATAACAATGCTTTAATTCTTCTCCTCTTTTTTTGTTGACTAAAGCATAAGTTTTTCATTGTAAATTTTTTTAAAAAATGGTTTCCACAAGGATGTTTTTTCTTTTTTTCCTATTAATGCAATTGCTTTGCTGCATGAATCCATGTTTTGCCGATGATCAGCATTTGACTCATCCGATTTCTTTGATGGAAAAAGATGATTTTCAAATGGCATCGTTGTTATCTGTACAAAGAAAATCTGGTCGACCAATGAAAAAGAAACCTTTGAGTTTAACAAAAGTGTGGGACTCTCC
>JASANV010001291.1:0-17126 GCA_030849715.1 Trypanosoma mega | reverse complement strand
TCCTTCTGCTTCATCTCAAGCTCTACATGCTGCTCAGCAGGGTGGGCCCAGTCCATTTCAGGAATACTCAGTTTTTTTACCGAAATTGAGTCATACGATTCATTAACCATATAATAAAGAGCAAGAGTGAAGGTACATTCATCACCTTTCTTCATACTTGAAGGAACAAGATAGCAAAGGGATTTCGATGGAATTGTCACAGTATCTGCCATTTCACGAGAGTTGACAAAAAGACTCTTGTGACTTACCTTGTGGTTATTACCAGTCACAAAAAATGACCTAACAGGATTAGCATATGAGTAGCGAGAAAGAACAATACCACATGCCTTATAACCGCTTCTCTCCTCCTCCGAAGTATTACGTCTTTGGTCAACTTGCTTGAGCATCACAATTATCTTTACATCAGATGAGCCATTATTTCGTACAAAATATAAAGGATTCTTTCGCCAGGTTACACTGGTCGGGTTACCACCAGCCGTCTCACCTTTCCACTCATCATCAAAATAGATTGGGCGGCCCACAATAATTGACATACAGCACAACTGCATCGATGACATGGCTTTCAAAAGAGTGCTGAGTGGTACAAAAGCGGAACGCTCATCATCCACATTATAGCGGGCACGCAGCTTTGGGGTCCACCGCGAGTCCTTGCTATTGAGAGGGCCCTTATAAAGAAACTCTTCATCTTCAAATGGGTTATGCAGATGGATGACAATGTCATTCACCGAGGATGTCCCAGTGAGGGAAAAAATCTCCAGAACACCATACTGTTGTTCGCGCTGTATTCCCATGCTCTCCAACTCCATGTCTTTTGTGAGCACCGATGCCACAAATTGGCCGGACTGGATACGTTGTGCGAGGTCCAGCCAGTAATGGCCTTCCATTACATCGGCACCAGCAGCCTTTGCGAGTTTCGCGTCAATGGGAATGTTTAACACAGGGTTACCTGTCAGGTCATGATACGCCTCTTGCAGTGTGCATCCTTCCAGATTCTCATACCCCGTGTAGAACTTTGCGTAGGCCTTCTCCAGCAGCAATGGCCACCAGTGTTCTGTGGAGGAACGCACATAGAGAACATCATCGTCCTCTAATGGGATGGAATCGTCAATTTCCACCTTCACCCACTCCTTGCCGCGGAAAAATTGAAACGTATACCGTCCATCACGGCGGACGTTTTGCGAAATGAAACAGTTACGGATAACGTCGGGGAAACGTACCAGAGTAGACAAGGCCGTCAACATAAAGCATTCGTAGTGGTTGCCTTGTCCAAACTGTTCACGCGAAAAGGTCGCCGGTAGAAGAGGTTGCTTCACACCCTCGGGATACAGCTCACTGATGCGAATCCAACGATCGGATATATGTTTGTTTGCATCCATGAAGACGGTGTCGTGAAACATTTTGCCATTGTCTGGAGATTCATGAATAGTGTTAGCAGGCATTATTGTGTTATCTTGATACTACAACCTAAAACTCAACAATACGATGAGCTAAAATAACTTCTTCATTATAGAGTTACACATGTGTAAAGAAAAAGTGGAGTAAAATCAACAGCAACTATTTAATTATTCAATCAGCTCTACACAACGGAGAGAAGAAAATAAAACGATTTCATGAATAAGGAGTAGAAAGGAAAGGAAAGATAATATACATATATGTATACATATGCATATATGCATATAAACGTAAAAACGACAAAGTTAAGACAGATAAACATATAATTGTATATATATACTTATGCATATATATGTATATATATATATATATATATATATATATATATATAAATCTGCTGATTTTTGAATGATATCCTTACCTACGATTTGAAAGATGGTTGAAATGAATTATCTTTCAAGTCTATAGCTGGCAAATAGTTGGAAAGAATAAATTTTTAATTCGTTCCGTCCATAACAGCCGCAGGGGTCTTTGAAAAGTTCTAAAGTTCCTACTCTGCATTTGATCGGTTCTCTTGTGGGGGGGAGGTGGGGATCAAGTTGACAACATTGTTTACGTAATGGTTGAAGCTTGCATATCCCAGACGAAGTGGGAATGAATCAGGGACAAATGGGAAAATGGCGCAATTCCGTTTGAAGCTTGAGTGGTACCAAGTAGATCTTTTCATTATTGCACAATAGCGAAAAACCGCCGTCGTCCCACTCCACAAATTGTTGCATGAGTGACATTGAGTTGACGTTAAGTGGTGCACCAACATTATGGATACGCATTGCTTGTTTTACCTCATTGGGTTCTAAATGACCGATAACATCTGCACTGAGTGAGGGACCATTGCGTATACGGACACTTCGGTCCTCTCGAACAGATGTAAAGTAGGTCATCTCTTGTAGTCTCTGTATAGGACTGTCGTCAGGGGATATCACCGTGGTGTCGACAACCTCCGTAAGAAAGGGCATACCATTTTTGCCTACGATTTTAGACCAACCCCATATCCACTTTCCTTGTAGAATGCTACATAAGCCATAAGTCTCTGCTATAATTTTTGACTCATTGTCTCCAGAAAGTAAAACTAACGCGTAATGTTCTCCAGTAAAAAGGTCAGTTTCACGACCAATAGCCTCCACTTGGCATCCAAAGGGTATTGTACCTACAACATCGGCATTGCGATGAGGAAAACGTCGAACTCGTACGCATTTCCCTTCCCTTGTTGGGGTATAAATCCTGTGGTATTGTACTAATTCTCCACGAAGGCCAAGGACTCCGTCACGCCAAAGCACATAACGTCCGCAATTTGAGATTCCTGCCGCCTCCTTGACATCACCCTGCAACACCCCACGACTCCTCTCATTCGTTTCACTTGTCCTTGGCCTTTTTTTCCCCCCATTTTTCTCCTTTGTATACTCATCAAGTTCTCCACTTTTGTGACGAAGCGCCAAAAAGGTGGCCTCTCTAATATACGGCTTCAACTCAAACCAACGAAAACATAACAACGGTCTCCAAGTATTTTGTAGAAGTACTGCTTCATTCACCGTACCCAGAAGTGTAATGTGAATATTAAATTGTGCATCCATGGATGATGACAAATGCTCCGACTGTCCTTTCACAGTGGTATTTATTTCTGGAGTCACAAGTGGAGTAGAATGTTCATTTTCGCGCCGATGCAACCCAGGCATAGGAGCAAACTGTGGTGAATCTGACGAAGATGTAAGACAAATCGACATTATCGCACCCTCCACTAACTCCCATGCCAAAGATGAAACTGTCCCTTCCCCGGTAGCATTAAGCCTGAAGGCGGCAACAACAAACGGCGGTCGGTCACCATAAATGTTATCTGCCGCCAACACATTGTTGCCTGGGCAGTAGTGAGACCATAAAAGACACTTTTGCTCATCTAATTTTTTTATCATGCTCGCTTCCTGTTTCGGGGACAGTTGTACATGTATCGAGGTGACAGTCGTACGCTTAGTCACGCTAAAACTAAAAGAAGCGGCATGTTCGACATGAAGCCAGTTCCCAGAAAGTCCATTCATTCCTAAAAGATAAGTACACAAAAGCAAACGGAAAAAAAGTTGTTGTTTTTTTTTTTGACTTCATCATTTGAAAAATGAAATGCAATGCAGAAACGTGGTCATGGGTTTTATTTGCGTGAGTTTTTCATTATTATTATTATTTTTTTTTTGCTCTTATCTAATCAAAATTTTAAAAAAATGGAGTACAAGCATTATAAAGCAAAAAAAAAATAGTAGAGAACATCTTCTTTCTTTTTCTCTCTCCTTTTCCTATTTTATTTTCTTATGTGTCGTTCCTTTGTTTTTTCCTTTGTTACTTACCTGACTGTCGTTTTCAATTCGCCTTCCACACTTAATGTTGAGCGGCTCGTCCCATGTCGTCCTTAAGGAAAATAATTTTGTGACGCTTTCAAATTCGAATCTATGCCATTCTTAGACATAGCGAGTCCGCACACATTACCATCACACACAAAAAAAAAAAAAAAGAAATATACATATGTACATATGTACACGTGTATATATAGTAAGCTCATTAACAATACTTGAGAAGGCTAATAAAAGTAAGCGACTACTGAAACGGAGAAAAAAAAAAATTCAGGCTTCCTGCAGAATACATAAAGTGTAACGATTCTTATACAGTGAACAGAGTTCATCTTTTTTTCTCGTTGATTATTAGATTTATATATATATATTGCGTCCAATGTATATACATATATATGTATACAGTTAATTATTTTGCTTTTTCTGTTATCAAACTGATCCTCAGCGCAAATACACCTCTTTATGTGTGTTATTTATACACATCTTTGAGGTATGGTTCTCATTCATAAGTTTTTTTTTTCTCTCCTGTTGTTGCTGTCGCTAGCTTTTTACTTGTCTGTCCATACGTGTCAACAAACATTAGACAACACCTTCTTTCAGGATGTGGATACATAGAAACCCACATACATACCAACAACAGCAAAGAAAAACGAAAAACAAAAAAAAACACAAAATATAAAAAAAGAGAAGAGAAATAAACACACACACACACACAGACAGACAGACAAAAAAAAAAAATAGGGAGAGACGGCATTTTTGTTTCAGGTACCAAACATATAGTTCTTTCATTACTCAATACTGGAAAAGTATTTCTTACTTGTTTGCTATCATATAAAACATTTAATATTTTTCAGGTACAGCTCAAGGTAGATTTCTTTGCGAAGTTTAAGAAAACTGACCCTCTTTTCGTTTTGGCTTCTCCAGCCAAGGGTCCCCGTCGTCGTGTGAAAAATATTTTTGAGGGGGGGTGGGAGGGTATTTTCGTTTTTTTTGTTGTTTTAAACAATCGCCAAAGAGATCAAATTCTGAAGAAAATAAGAGAAAGTAAATATTTCAAAGTAAGGTAATTTCAGAACTATTCGGTACCAGAGGCCACCCGAAACAAGGTAGCTTCCACAAGTACTGCCCCTCCCATTCAGCTTGCAAGCTTAGAAGAAGAAAAAAAAAAAAAACAGGAGAAACATCATTAAAGGGACTTAGGAATTCTGTACTTTTTCTATAGTCTTTCCATCCAGACCTAATCGGTTGGGAACAGGAGCGACTGTCCATTTACCTCCTGGTTGTAGTTTTAGCACGTGTGTGTGGTGAGCAACAACCTCGTCTCGGTGGGTAACGGAAAGCATGCGAACACCCAATCTGCGCAAGTTGAGTAACACATCCTGTTCTGTTTCATCCATCATCGAAGTAGCCTCATCCAGAATAGCCACTGGTGTTTCTCGGTTTCGGTCCAGAGTTAAAACCTGATAAAACACACGCGCCATGCTGATACGCTGCTTTTGACCGCCGCTGAGAGAGCTCCAATCATATGTCTCATCACTGCATGGAACATTGAGACCAACAAACGGGCTGTCGTAACCACCAAGAACATCAATAACGGATTTAGCTCCAGAAAGCTCAATGGCCTGCTTGAAAAAAGTTTTATTAATTTTTTCAGACGTCGTCACCACACTCGGAAAGAGTACTTGCTCGAGCAGCGTGCATTGAGGCACCATATAACTGTGTTGCGGAGCGAAAAGAAGTTTAATACCTTTATCGCGTGAATAACGACCTCCTGTTACGGGCCATAAACCAGAAATCATACGCAGAAGAGACGTCTTGCCACACCCATTTTCGCCTAAAATCACCCAGTCCTGTTCACTGGTGATGTCAAAGTCAAGGTCCGTGAAAAGAAGCTGTCCTGCTGGTGTTGCGAGTCGTACATGCGCAAAGGAAAATAAAGTAAAGAGACTTGTCTTTGGTTTATGTTCCAGATAGTTGATGTGTGTGTAACAAATAGGGCTTGATATAGCATCCTCTGCCCCCAGTACCTCGGGTATGGAGCGAATAAAGGTGCCACGCGCGATGCTATCCAATGTTGTATCAAATTCAGCGAGTTTTGTTGTGAAGGTCGTTAAGTGTGACACTTCACGAAAATTCACCACAAAGTCCTTTACACTGTCATTCAGGTCTTGCATGTACTGTAATTCCACGTAGATATCATTAAGACCCTTTTTTCCTCCATAAAGTGAGCTATAGAAGACAATAACAGTAGAAATCGTCTGCAGAAGTCCTGAGAAAGAAACCTCAAGTACCTCACTATGCCCCTTTGCAAGGGCAAAGTGATTTAACATACGTTTCAGTTTACCGAGTTGGCAGTCAAGTTTTTGTCTCGTGTATCTACCTCCACCATGCATCGCAATACACTCTACATTATTTAATCCGCTTGTGAGCATACGGCGGTAGTCATCCTCACGAGCAAGAAGGGCAGCATGAATGCGACCAAATGGTGGCAATACACTTTGAAGAAGTGCGACGCACATTGCCACCGTGCCGCATGTAAGAGCGGCCGCATGCCCTCCAACCTGTCGCGTCAGCGCCAACGTCGATGTGACGCACTCCAGCGCGGGGAGAACAAAGTAATACGGCAACTCCGCAAAGTGCTCGGCAAACTCCCCACAGTAAGTCGAGATGACCGTATCAGCCGACTCCAGCCGCTTATCGAGAACAGTCGCCTGGTAATACGTGAGACGACTGTAGAAACGGCGCTGAAAGTGTCGGCTAAGACGTTCGCGGTAGCAACCAATGAGCCATGGACGCAAATGCTCAATCATTCCCCCACACACCGCCGAGGCGAGGGTGACCCCGACACGAAGTAGCAGCGCTCGCGAGAAGCGACGCCATCGATCCTCCACAACGCCGCCAATCATGGCATGCAGCACACTCCCATTGGCACTCGAAACCGCCACCCGAAGAATGGACTTGATAAAGAAGAGTAAAATAAAGATTGTCGACCCAATGAATTCCTTGCAGTGCACAGTGGGGAGGGCGAGGCGACCGATTTGAAAAACCCCGCGGAAGAGGGCAGAGGAAACGTGTGTGTCATCCTCCGTGCGGATGTTGGTAATGGCCTTGTTGTAGCGCCCGAGTTGCACACGTTGGGACCAAAGACACAAAAGGAAAGAAAGCACACCACCGGCGAAAATGAAACGGTCCGTACTCGACGGAAGACACGCGAGAAGAGACATCAATCCAATCCTAAAAAAAAGGAACAAAAAAAAAAAAGGCTTTCAGTTAGTTTGACTCTTTCTTTTCTTTTTTTATTTTCTTTTTTTTTTGTTCTAAATAAAACGGAGGTAACGAACCTCATGGTTCGTTTTCAGGCAATGAGATAACAAAATAAAAAATAAAATAAAAAAAGAAGAAGAAGCAAAAAAAAAAAAAAAATAATAATAATAACAACAATATTAATAAAATAAAATAATAATATAAAAAAATATATACATATAAACAAATAATGCGCAATCATGAAGCAATAAATAGTGACGACACAATCATATAATTAGAAATATGTATACATACATGCGGGGACTCAAAAGGGGGAAGAATGCGTGCGCATAGGGGAATACATAGAAAGGAGAAAGGGGAAAGGAAACACGTGAACGAAAAAAAAAAAAATGTGCCATAGACGCGTAAAGAAAAATTCCTTTGTAAGGAGAGGCACGGAATACAAAAAAAAAAAAAATTTTGAATGAAAACAAAAAGAAAAAAAAAAAAATTATGCTCTCAAAAAGCACAAAATTACAAATTATGTTCATTCATATTTGCTTCTTTTTTTTTTTATCTGTGTGTAAGACAGTTTTCATTCTTTTTTGTTCTTCTTATTTTGTTGATAACGCCGCTATTCTTCTAATTAATTTTTTTTTGTTATTATTCCCTTTGAATTCCTTTTCTTCTCTTGCATTCTCCACAGCCTTCGTATTTTTTTTTTGTTGTTGTTGTTGTTGCTATTGTTTGTTGTTCTTGTTGTTCCTTGTTTTCGCTTACAGAGGAAAAGAGAGATAAAATATGTGTGTGTGTGTGTGTGTGATCCAACACTTACGCAAACAGGCGTAGAATCATACACGGGGAGAAATACAGGGGGAACATGAACATGGCGACAATACACGTGTATATATTTATAGATGTACAGATATAAAGTATAAAAATGTATAAAGTAAATATAAATATATAGTAATGTGGTTTCTTTTTTCCTTTTCCTTTATTTATTCCCACCCACCCCTCTTTTTGTTATGTTTTGTGTGTTTCACCATATGTATCCTTCGCACTGTATGCGCCGTCCTGCGCGTGTGGTCCGCGTGCGTCGATTCCCTCCGCGTTTCCTTTTGGTGTTTTCGTGAAACCCCAACTCTCCGCCGCGCCTCCCATCTGTTCGAGGAACGGCAGCGCGGCGAGGGAGGCGGATGTGTTTGCGCTGCGCGACGCGTTGCTTTCCGCGGCGAGGCTGAGGGAGCAGCTGCGCGAGGCGTGCGCGGGGAGGGGGGGGAGCGGCTCGCGGGAGGCCGCGCGTTTCTTCGCGGCGCCCGGCGGCGGCGGCGCGCGTCCGGCGCGGATCTGCTCGAGCCGTCGGCGCGACTCGGCGCGGGCGTCGGCGCCGTCGAGGCCGTCGAGGTCGCGCAGCGCGGGGGGGGCGGGCGCGGCGTGGCGGTCGTACTGCGCGGAGACGGCCGCCACGAGCTCCGCGTAGCGCGCGAGGACGGCGGGGACAGACACCGCCGCATCGTCCGCCGCGTGGGGCGTCGTCGGGTCCGTCTCGAGGCGAACGACGACGTAACGCCAACACGGCGCCTTCCGCGAGCGCGCGTTGTGCGTCACGCAGAGGCCAAGTTTGATGTCCACCAGGCGGTGCCCGACCGCCTCGTACTGCAGCTGGTACTCCATCACGAGGTCGAAGAGGCTCGTGTAGATCATGGGTTTGTGCATGAGGGTGGATTTGCGACTCAGACCCAACGCCCCATACATGCCATCGCAGCGAATGACGAGGACGATGTGGTGATACGTGTGACCATTGGCTCTCGACTTGAAGGAGAGAGGAATGCGGTCCACACCTTTCATGCGGTGTGTTAAGTAGAGTCCGACAAAGGTTGCCTCGAGGCAACGAATCGGGAGAGCCTCGGTGAGGATTTCCTTTGACGTTGAGAGAATGCTCTGCAGAGAGCGGTGCTTGTCCAGACAGAAAAAGGTGCGGGGTAGGAAATTGTAGGAGAGTTCAGTAATAACGTTTTGTACATATGGGATCTGGTGTATGGAGGGTAGGCAGCGCGGAATAGAAGACTCCTCTGGTCGAGAAACCTCTGGAAGATCCTTTGCGTTGGTGTGTGGATTAATGAGAGACAATTGCTCCACCACGGCGTACACCTTTCCAGATGATGTCATTCGTCCGTGACGGGAACAACAATATATATATATATATATATATATATATATATATGTTTAGGACTAATGTGTCAAATGTGGCAAATAGTAAAGCTACCTACAGAACTTACACAATAAGTATAAACCTCTGGAGGTATGCCAGTATAAATAAATATATATATATATATATATATATATATTTATATGTATATATATATATATATATATATAACTACAACTATAAACCCTTCTTCCTTCGTTCGTTGGAGAGGTAGGTAAAGGATGGTGAGGGCAAAAGCTTTCCCGTTAGTGGGCACTGAAATTACTGTTTTTTTTTATTTGTTTGTTTATTTCGTTTTTTGCTTGTCTTTTTAAGTTCTGTTGCTTTTTGTTTTTGTTACTATTACTTTTTCTTAATTTATTTCCCTGTTTTCTTTGCCACTCCTGAGACCCCACACCCTCTCAAAAACTTTGACAATCAAAAAGATCAAAGGAAAAAAAGAAAGGCAAAAAAAAAAAAAAATAGAAAAAAAAATAATATCGCGAATGACAATCAGCATACTCATATTTAGTTCTTATCTGTTTCTTTTTACTCATTGTTTGTTTGCTTGTTCTTTTTGTTTGTTTGTTTTTTTATCATTCTTTTACATTACACGTTTGTAACTGTTAGAAATAAAGCAAGAAGAGTAACAACAAAAAAGCACGAAAACAAAAAGAAAAAAGGGGCACAGAAAAAAAAAAAAAAAAGAGAGAGAGACTTTCGAGATTATCTTGATTCACCATTACTTTTCACGTGTTTTTATTCGTTACTTCCTTCTTCTTTTTTTCTTCTTTTTCATTTGTTTTCAATTGAATTTTTCTTGTTTGTTTTTCTTTCGTTCTCCACTTCTCTTTCTCACTCACATAATCTCCCTCCCAGTCTTTTTACCTTTTTTTGTTTGTGTCTGTGCGTATCATTTTCCTTTTTTTTATTTTCTTGTAATCCTTTTTTCTTTTCTTTTTTTTGTCATTACTTTTTTTTCTTTTCTTTTCTTTTTGCCTTATTTGTTTATTCGATGTGCTTTAAATGTACCATTCAAGCTTGTCGCTATCATGTACCTTTTTGCGGAACCACTCATACTCCCCAAACTGTGTATCAAATGTTCCCGATTGGAGGGAAAGTAATCGCAGCGTGAAACGCGGTCCCATCTCCTGAATCCGCACCTCCTCCAGACTATCAAATATGTACCGGTGGGTTCGCATAAATATGTAATCCCGTTGATTGTGAAATGTGGCCACGGCGCGTCCCGCGTAGTCGCGTGTGGACGGGAAGAGACACTCCAACAAACGCCGCACGCGGCGACCAAGTCGGGTGTCAAAGTTCTTAAAGTTCAATTCCGGGTAGTGCTCCGTGCGCGGTGCGGGATCGTTGAGTTGGGCGTGTGTCATAAAGTTTGACACCCGAAACGTCGCGGTCGGGCCCTCCGGGAGGTGCGAAATGATGAGATTAAACGGCTCCTTTAAACGGTCCGTGATGACGATGAGGTCGGTGAATTCGCGGTTAATACAAAACTGTGTGATCTCCTTTAGTGTGTACTTCTTTCGCGGTCGGTACACGGAGTTCGGGAAGAGCCAAAGCGCCTCCTTCATGAACTGCTTGGTTCTAAAGCACGGCCGCTCCCCGGTGGTGATGAGCACCTTTGGTTTGCCATTTCCCTTAAAGTACGCCGCAAACTCATCATCGGCCTCATCGCCAATAATCTCGGCGTCGTTGTCGTTTTCCACAAACGTCACATCGGGGTGACGGAGACGTTCCTTTGTTTTTGGGATCGCCTTTGCCGGCGCCCGATCGCCCAACACGCGGCGCTCCTTCTCCCGCCCCTCCCGGCGCACACGTTTGGCGTCCTTTGTCTGCTCGCGCAGCTCCGCGAAGAGTTGACTCTTTTTGACCGGTTGCCGCGTGCTACGGTAGCGCTCCACGAGGGATGCGTCGACTTCACCGGCGTTGTGACGGACATCATGGCGTCGCTTTGCCGCGGGTCGCACACTCCGCTTCGAGCGCGCACCCTTTCCCATCAAAAGGGATAGAAAGAAGCGGTTGGGGGGGGGGGGAGTTTTTGTTACTTCAAAAATACGTCAAGAAAAGGAGGAAAGATAGGGAGGGAGAGGTGTGTAGGGGAAGTGAGGAAGAAACATAAGGGGGAAAAACAAATAATAATAATAATAATAATAAGATTCATTACAAAAAAACAAAAAAAATGGCAATTCAATGTGAATTTAAGCAATCAATTACATATATATATATATATATATATATATATATATATATATATATATGTGTGTGTGTGTTTTGCTTTACGTGTCTCTGTGCACGAGCGTGTGTGCGCCTACGTGATCCCCTCTCGTGTTAATCGCGCAGGTAATACTTCCTCCCCCTGTACTCCGCGTGCCGCCGGAGGGCATCGCGCAGCACCACGTCAAAGTTCGGCATATCCCGAAACCGCGCGACCCCCGGACTGGACTCCACCCCCGCGCGCACCAACGGCCCCTTCGCGAGGGCGTGAATCACCGCCTCGTCCACGCCGCGCCGCAACTGCTCCCCTGTCACCGCCGCGGAGGTCGGCGCCGGCGCGTTCGTCTCCGCCGTTTCCGCGCGTCTCCCGTCCGCCCCGCCCGCTCGGCCCGTCGGTGTCGAGGGGTCCGCTTCGCGCGAGGCGAGGAGGGCGGAAAGGGCCGCGCGCGCCGTCTCGTCGACGGGAAACACGCCGCCGGCCACGCGCGGGCCGTGCACAATGGCAAACGGGTTGTGCGCCGCCGCGACGCGCGTGAGACGCGGGGAGAGCCGCGTGCACACCGGCGGCGCCGCGAGTGGGCTGAGAAAGCGGCGGCGCAACGCGTCCTCGACGGACTCCTCCGCGCCCACCGACAGCACCGCCCCCGCGGCGCGACAGTCCGACAGGGAGCGGCCCGTCGTCTGCGCAAACCCCTCGTCCTCCGCGGGGCTTTGGCTTTGCGGCGCGCCGTGGCGGAGAAACACCTCGCGGCGGTGGACGACCGTCACGTACACCCCGACGCGCAGCCGAACGCGCGTTCCGTCCGCCACCAGTCGGGCGACATGCGCCGGCGAGGCGCGCGTCTCGGCGAGAAACGCCTCCACACTCGCGAAGAGCCCTTGCAGGCGCGCCGCCGTCTGCCGCGTGTGGGCGGCGCGCACGTCGGCCCAACCCGACGCCCCGACTGCGTTCCCGCCGACGGCCGCGAGGAGCGCCGCTTCGGTGCGGGCGGTGAGCGGCATGGCGGCGACCGCCTCCGCGCGGACCGCGTCCCGCCCCGCCGCCGCGGCGCACAGCGCGGACACGTCGCGCCGCACGTTGCGGCCGGCGGCGAAGGCGGCGAGGGGGCCGGCGGCGGGGCGGCGGAGGGCGTGCAGTCCGGCGGCCCAATCGGAGGCCGAGACCGCCGCCGCCGACGTGCGGAGCGCCGACGCGGCCGCGAAGTCCGGCGGGGTGTCCGTCTCGCGCACGGCGGCGGCGATTTCAGCGATCGCCACCAACGCCTCCCCGCCCGGCCACGTGAGGGGGTCGCTGGTCGGGAGAAACGGCCGCATGTGCGCATCGGACCAAAGCGTCTGACGCGATTGGCGCAGCGCCGCCGTGTGCGCGGGCGGGGGGAGGGACGCCCCATCCGACTCATCGGGGACGCGGAGGAAAAGGCGTTGGCGGCCGGCGCGCATCTCACACACGAGCTCCGCGCCGCCCATAGCGAGAAGGGGGGACAAATGGCGCGGCACAAGTAGCGCCACCGTAGACGCCCCGGGTAGAGGGGCGTCACTCATGTACAAAGGGCGCAAGGTATTTCCTGCGCAGATGACGGTGTAGATATGGTTTTGGGTAAAAAGGAAGAAAAGAATCCATGGAAGGGTGCAACAGGGATGAGAAAAGGGAGAAAAGGGAGAAAAGGGCAAGAAGAATCATTCACATAAATAAATAAAAATGAAAAAAAAAAGGAACATATGGTTGTACATAAACATAAATATATAGAAAAATAAATAAACAACAACAACAACAAAAAAAAAAAAAGAATACTCCTGTCCTTTTTTTTACCCAATGGCATATAAAAATGAAATCAGGAAATGATAGGAGAAGGGGGAATTGTAGTGAGCTTCTATCTAGACGCAGACGAGACATATATGAGATTGAAGAAAGTAAAAGTAGCAAAAAAAGGAAAAAAAAAGAAGAAAAAAACATGCCATCGGCATCTTTAAGCAATGAAATAACAAAAAAAAAAAACATCATATGCAAGATACAATCAACTGGATCTTCACTCATTTTAATATCACCTCCCTCTTTTAGTTTCCGCCTCTTTTTCAACCATTTTATTTCTTTTTTTTTTTTTGGTTCTCATTGTCGATTGCTCGCCTGTTCCGTCCCTTTGGGACGGTCGTTCTTTTTTGGCTTTCTTCATTGCTGCTTCTTTTTTTCCCTCATTGCCTGGCTTTTATTTGCTCTTGCTCTTCTCGCATCCGCTACTTCCTTTGTTTTTATTTTTATTTTTATTTTTTGTTTCACGTGCACAGAAAAGTATTTATGCGCGACTATGAGTTCGAATGCATTCACACTATTACTAATTTCTCCTCTTTTGCTCTTCTCCATTTCTTTTTTTTTTTTGTACCCCATTTATTCTTTTTTGATTTTTCTTCTTCTCATCATTGTCGTAAAGAACGTGTTGAAGTGCAGCGTATTATTGACGACTCTAAGTGAGACAAGGCATAGGAGGAACTGAGGAAACTCTCACACACGTACACATACACATACAAAAAAATAATAATAATAATAAACCGCACACAAACGTTTTCCTCATTTTGTTTTTTTATAACGCCAATCACCCTATATTTTTCATTGCGCTTGTTGCTGTTGTTGAGGGGAGTGTTGGTGTTGCACTTGGTGTTTTCATCGCGTTACATGACGAGGAAACGGCGTTTGTACTACAACAAACACAAAAGGAAATACATACATATGTATATATATAGAGAGAGAGAAAAGTTTGGGGGGTGGAAAGTAATAAAATAAATAAAAAAAGTTTTCTTGGATCTAGTGATCTATTGATCGCGCGGTGTGCTTCTAATAAATACGTAAAAGTAAAAACAACACAAAAAGTAAATGAACAAAACGAACATACTATAAAAGACGAAAAAAAAAAAAAAGATGGACGAAAGACGATGACGCAAGGTCATGTCAATCCATTGAATTCGACGATTCCCCTGCGCTTTTCAGATGACAGCTTCATCTTATATATAGTTCCTTCCCGTTCATTATCCTTTTGTGCGTACAAATGATGTCTTCTTCCATTATCCCCTTTCCTCCCCTTCCTAACGACGGCGTGCGATGGTGGCGGGCAGGAGGAGTGCCTGCTGCCCGCGTCCCGGCCGGCGTCCCTCCGGCAAGCCCCCCGCGCTGCGCATCATTTCGTCAAACTTTGACGGACTCGGAAATGCCGCGTCAAAGAAAACGGCCATTGGGTCCTCTGCCGGGGCCGCCGAAAGCAAAGCCGCCGCCACCCCCCGTCGCCGCCCTGCCGTGGCCGTGGCCGTTGCTGGAATGGGTGCCGCTGTTGTTGGAATGGGTCTGGTTGGTGGCGGGGGGTCCTCCGCGTGCGTGATGTGCGCTCGTCGCCCGCGTTTGGCCGTCCTCGGCGCCGGTCGCTGCGGCGGCCGTCGGGAGAGGTCCGCGACGCGCCCGTCGTCGGCGTCCGCCTCGGCGTCGCTGGAGATGCGCGAGATGGAGCGGGGAAGCGGCGGGCGGCGGTTCGGCGGCGGGCGGCGCAACAGCACCGGCCGGTCCTCGTCGAGCAGAAGGGAGTCGTCGCCGAGGTCCGGCGCCGCGCTCGCGCTGGACTGGCGACGCCGCGAGGACGACGCGTTCCGACGCGGTGCGGACGTCTTTGCGTTCGCCTTCGGGACGGGGGCCGACTTGGCCGACTTGGCCGACTTGGCCGACTTGGCCGACTTGGTTGGGGTCTCCTCCGACTCCGTGGTCTGCCCCAACTCCGCGTCGGACCAGTCAATGACGACGACACTCCGCTTTCCGCGTCGGCCGCGCTCCTGCTGCTCGAGCACGCGGGCGACGAGGCGCTCGAGGCGCGCCTTTTTCCGCCGCCGCGTCGACTCCTCGTCGCCCGCCGACTCCGCCCCGCTCTCGCTCCCCGCCGCGTCGGGGCGGGCGACGATGAGGGACGCCTCGCGGCGCGGCCCTTCGCTGCTCGAGCAGCACGAGCGCGGCGCGCGGGCGGCGGCGAGGAGGAGCTCCTTCGCCTGCTGCAGCGCGGAGATGCGGAGGGACGCCTCCGCGGAGGGGCGCGTCTCCGCCGGGGACGGCTGGCGCGGCGCCTCCGCCCGGTCGAGCTCGCCGCGCGCGTGCAGGACGTACTCCTCGACGATGCTGTCGTCGTAGAAGCTGTGGTGCAGCTGCGCCTGCTGCCGGCGGGCGGCGAGACGCTGCCGACTCCCGGAGCGCCCCCGACGCGGCGCCGGCGAGGTTGGGCGCGGGCCCATCGCGCTCCGCCGCACCACGTGCTCGAGCTGCCCGTGCAGGGGGCGCGGCGCGTGCGGCGTTTGGGGCGTTTGGGGCGGGAGTTTCATGGCGGACGGCGCGGGTGGGCTCTGCGAGCGGGGCGTGGCGGCGGAGTCGGGGACGCCGTAATTCGGTCGCTCCTCACGAACCGTCGCGTCCGTCTCGTCGGCGAAGGTGACGCTGCGGCGGCGGTGCGGGTACTGCGGTAACGGCGACATGAGCGGAGACTCGTCGCCAATAAGACCTTTGGAGCTCATGCGCGAGTAGGAGCGCTGGTTTGTCGACAGGGACGACATCGCATGACGTCGCGGACGCGGCGAAGGAGGGTAACTCGTCACTAGCGCTTCTTCGTAGTCCGTCATCGCCTCCGTTCACCTGTGTTCTCGTTCCTCAATCTATATCTGGTGAGAGCAAAGGATCTCTTTTTCCTCTTCTATTTCTAAAAAAAAAAAACTATAAAAAAAAAGGTGCCTCTAGACCTCAGCCCCCTAGTAGGAAGAAAAAAAAAAGGAAACAAAAAAAGAGGAAGCTCTCAAAAAAAAAAAATAATAATAATAATAATAATATATATATACATATATACATTAAAAAGGATATGTTCAACTCAAAACAATGCCTCGCACGCAAGCGCTCAGAAAGAAAACAAAAACGGGTTTCCTCAATGAAACAAGAAAATTGAAACGCCAAAAAAAAAAAAAAAAGCTGAGAGAGGAGTATGGGGGGGAAAAAAAAACCCGAAATAATTCCTTACGTTGACATTTCTATCCTTTCAACACGTGCAAATAGCGCAAAAAATAACGTGTCACAACTTTGATTCATCGCCACGAAGACACAGTCTTTACAACCACGAAAAAAATTTGCTGACAACAAACAAAAACATGTCCGTACAAACTGTATCTTTAACGAAAAAAAAAAAAAAACGTAACCCAAGATAAGGCTCGACGATGGCATCAACAGAAAAGGGGAAAAAATCAACACATTGGAAGCGAAAAGGACAAAAGAAAAGCCTTCACATCTCGTCTTCCATTTTATTTTTCTTTTATTAACATCTTACTCATTGTCTTGTTATTTCTTTTTTTTTTGATTTCCTTTTCAACGTCCTATTCTCATTTGTGTAAGAATTCATTTTGTCATTCTAATATTTATCCATTTTACTGTTGTTATTACAACATGTCTAAAAGCGCACCGCCATTCTCCTTTTGCCGTGGTACACCATCAAACAAATTTTCATTCTCATCTCCAAACATCTCCAGGAAAAAAAAAAAAAAAATTAAAAAGTACGTAGGCACTTTATTTTTTTTAGCTTTCCCTTTTATAAAAGGTCAAAATAATCACTTCTTACTCCATGATGGACGAAGGAACCTCTGCGGGTGTTGGATACGACATTTGTGTGCCCTTGCGCTGC
>JASANV010001290.1:0-16696 GCA_030849715.1 Trypanosoma mega | reverse complement strand
TTAAATGAAGATCTTCGCAAAGTGAAAGTTGATGTGGAAAAGACAATACAGATACCAAAGCCTTCAGATCATAAAGGAGAGACCAAAGTGTTGCCGTCGTTGCCCAAAACGCAAAGTAACAAAACGATGGATAAAACGTTACAAAGTGGGACTTCACAAAATGCCAAGCCAAAAGAAAATGAGACAGAAATGACAAAAAGCACACCTTTACTTAATCCCAAAAAACAAGAAATCAAGAAGGAAATTGAAAATAAAACAAAGATTCAATCAGAAAATAAGGAAGGAACGGTAAAACCTGACATTCAAACAGTTGCACTGAACAAAACAAAAAGCCTTTCTGCGCAAACAACAAATCAAAACATAACAGAAACAATGAAGGAAAATGCAAAAACATCTTCTGTTCCAAGCACCTTCGACGGCACAGCCACACATTTTACATCTGTTTGGATAATTTCTACCCTTTCGGTAATAATTTTTTTTTTGCATTCATTTTGAAGAAAGGAAAAAAAAAATTCAAAAATAAAAAAATATCAAAAAATTTTTTGTTTTCTTTTTTCTTGGGAAAAAATATATGGAAGAATTCGATAAATTTTTTTCTTGAAATACAACTTGCGGAAAAAGGGAATTAATAGAACGCAAAAAAAACATGTTACTCTGCGATTGTAACTACAGAAAAGTGAATTTTGTTTCAATGAGATTATGATTTTTTGAATTATTTTTGAAATTCATCTTTACAAAAATAAATTAAAAAATTGAGTATTATATTGCTATGAGATGTTTTTGTCAGCTGATTCATTTACTTTCGTGCATGCACAAAGTAGAGAAATATTTTCTTTTCTTCTACGCATCTTTTTTTTATAAATAAAAAAAGTAATTTTTTTTTAGTTTAGATGAAATTAATTGTTCTTAGATTCTGGTTTTACCATTTTTTCTTTCAGCGCAAGGATATGTTCTCCATATAGTTAGTTTTTCTTTATTTGTGATGATAAGCAGTATCTCGTTCATAAACTATAGGATTGGATATTTTTTGTCGGAAATGTGAAAATGATATTCATAGGAAAAGTAAATTTTCCTTTCCATAAAACGGCCTTTTTTGTGCAACGCACATTAACCATGGATTGTGTATAAATGTTTTCATTTACTTTCGTACAGAGGAAAACTGGTTTAGCAGGGATTAGTTGTTTCGAGACGTCTATTCATCAACCAGAAAGAACTGATTGTGCATTTTGTTTTCTCTTTTGGCAGTCTTTGTATATGTGGATAATACTTCTATATGTTGATGTGTTTTTAAATTCCTTTTTGTGGAATATAAAATGCGTAAAGATGCTCACATAATTTCAATGAATGATTATAAACATATGAGGATTTACAAAACATATAGTACTGGTACCTCGACAGTAGTGAAAAGAAAATGAATGAAACAGTTTTATGCACACAAAGTGCATTATGCATGGTTTTGTTGTTGTAAAAAAAGGTTATTAAAGTAAGAGGCACAAATGGTGAAGTTAGTCTTAGACTTTCCATCAATCTCTTGATGCTGGAATGAGCGCTTTATTGATTATCGATTGTATCATTTGTTTCTTTTCTTTTTCACCTTAGAATAAAAAGAAAGTACCTCCTTGGAGGGGATTTAGTAAAATGTTAAGTTTTGTCCTTTTGTATTTCACTCATTCCTTTAAATCTACATTTTGTAACTGTAATCTTTTTTTTATTTAAGCCATATTTTTGAAAAATGAATGGAATGGAAATGTGCGCTCCTGATAGTGTAATGCTTTACTGAAACTCAAACTTGACGATATCTGTGCTCTTTCTCGTGTCCACGTTTTTTATTCTTTCATTGATTTAATTCTATGCAGTAGAAGACAAGGTCAAGTCCGTAATGTGTATTCGCCCGTAATAAAACATATATGTTTAAAAAGAGTTTTAATTAAACCAGGAAAGTAATCTACTTTTTATTTCCACACATTTGAATCATGTCACTTAAAAGAATACATCTTCATTTTGAAAAGCAATCTGATATGTATGTAAGCCTGCTTCTGTTTTTTGTGCTTTAGTATAACCATCTGAGCTATAATATTTTGAGACATTTGTAACTACTAGCTCATTGTGGTTTTCTTCCAAGAATTATCACACTTTTATTTATATAAGTACATTGAAATAGTGTTACCTTGAAGAAATTATGATACATCGATGTGTGAAAGTAACGAATTCAACTTCATCAAGAATAAAGCGCATGCACTTCTGTATGTTTCTTGATGTTTACTTGCAATCTAAGAAAAGTATTTTTTACACACAATACGTTTGTCATATCTTCTACTCTTCTTTTTATTTCTTAGACTCTACAAATTCATTTACACCAGTTAAACTCCAACACACTAAAGTAATGCTCCGCACACGTCTTACTGCACTCTTTGTGATGATGGCATGCCTATGTGTGTGTGTTTGCACCGCCGCCACAATCCCAAAAAGGCACAGACACAATCCAACCAACACATCACCGTAGCACACAACACCGAAGGGGAATCACGTTATCTGCACAAATGGAGACCAAGGACGATAACCCTTCGTCCATTCAGGCAGCGAAGAAGAGCACCAAACAGACGGCAGCAAAGGCCGTGCAGCACGCAGACCGCACTTTAAATACCACACGAGACGAACAGAATGAAAAGATAATCTGAAAACGCATAGAATTCCGCTAGTAAAGCGAAGCAATTGGAGAATACCACGCAACACGAAGGAGGAGGAGGAGGAGTCTGTGGAGGCGAATGATACAAAGCGTGTGTGTGAAACAGCACGAAAGGCAATGCAAGAGGCGGAGGAGAATACGAGGAAAGAAGCGGAAAACAGAACTAATTCCAATACTGTAGAAAGAAGACCAAAGAAACAAACGACAGATGTGCCAAATTCGATGAATAAGAAAGCCGTTAATTCGACAATTTGAAGAAAACGGGGATAAGAAGATTACAGCTGGAGATAGTGATGGTGTGCAGTCTCAGAATGGAGGAACTCCTGATGTAAAATCACCGGATTCTTTTAAACATCAAAAATTAGGCAATACCGATCCTAATGTTAATGTGTCACCTTGGTCAACACAAGTACAAGAACAACCAAAGTAACAAATACAACAAGTTTCTTCTCGCTTAGATGTACGTGCTCCAAGCGAACTTATCATCTCTACTGTAAATGTAGATGTGAGTCTAAACAGCGGCAAATAATCTCAATAAAAATAACAAAAGTTACAAGAATGTAATTCACATGAAAAATGCGGCAATCCTGGAGTATTACCAGGTACAACTGGTTAATTTCATTCTTCAGAAAAAGAAGAGGAGATGGAAACTCTGTGATACGCGGCAAAAAAACGCCAGCATTGATACGGGTCATAAACAAAAGTCAGATTTAAGTGATTAAACATCAAAAAGGTAAAACTTGTGTTACCGTTATTACTTCTGGATGTAGATGCTCAGCAACTGGAGATTTTTCAAAATTGGGAACAGTGACGAATGATAGGGAAATGGAAAACACAACCGGTCAGTCTGCTTCAATTATTGGTTAGCAAGATGTGTCCAAAACTTCTGAAATATCAGAAAATAAAAAAAAGTGTATTAACCTCATCCGTAACAGATAATGTAAGTGTAAGTATGCCACATAATGATCCATCGTGTTACCAAAATGTCGATAGAAGTGGTACTCAATTTCTCTAATCACACGAAAATGAGCTGAAAACATTTATTTAAATGGGCATATTTGATGTTTATTCACAACTACAAAAAGATTTGGAAGCTAACATAATGGAAAGTCAATGAAAGTATTCGGAATCCAAAACTCATGAAGCTGTTCTAAAAGGTTTTAACCACATAGCTTCTGCTTAAGTTACAGTTAAAAGCGAGAAGAAGTCCGTGGATTCCGCCGCCTTAGCAGAGAAACGAGCGAAAAAGGGCATCCGAAGATGCTGTGGAGAATTTACACAACATGAAACAAAAGGTCACAAAGCTGGCGGATGCGTTAAAAATAATGATTTTCATTTTACACTAGTGATTTATCTTTCCATTTTTCTTTCATTGACTAATTGATATCATGTAATTGAAGTTTATTTGAATTTTCTTTTAAATTTGAAGACTATTATCAATTTTATTGCTTCCAAACACGTTATTTATTTTTCTTCGTATAATAACGTGCAAAAGAGAAGCAAAGAGAGGACTTCTTTGCTTTTATTAACATTCCATTTTATTGTACAAATATATGGAATGAAAATGTTTTTATGCAAAAAGTGGTATTACAGTTTGAGTTTTGAAATATTGTTATTTTTCCTTTTTCTATTTTAGTTTTCTATTTCTACTACCCTTTAATTATTTGATAAAAATGATTTTTTTGTTGTTTTTGCCCAAACCATGATTATTGAAACTATATTTTACTTCCGTATTCTATTTTTCTTATGAGTTCCGTTGATATAAAAGAACCTTTTTCATGGAAATTAGATGCAGAGAAAAAATGGATATTATATTTTATGGATTATTTCGGATTTATAACCTTTTTATGGGCGAATGTCTTTCTTACTTGATTTCCTTTTTTTACTTTCTGTTCAAATATTGAAAGGATACAAACTATTTGGAATGCACAATCAATTTTTACTTAGTTCGGTTTCGTTAAGCCATATGGTTTAATTTCTTTAAAAAAAACGTTTTTTCTAAAATTTTGAAATAAAAATCCCGAAAGGCAATGAAAAATAAATTATCTCACTTTTTTCAATTGTAATCTCTTATATTTTACATTTATTTTACTAGGCTAAAGTATTGGTTTTTATTGGTACGTCTATTTTACTTTGTTTCTGTTTTCTAATTTATTATTGTATTTAGGTTGAAATGATTGAATTTTAATGTACAATACGTGAGGTACACTATATGAGAGTTATTTGACATAGGTAATCACTTTATATATTGAAATAGAAATAACACAAAATCATCGCATTGACAAAAGATATACTTTTTGTAAACCACATAAATAATGTTTATACAACATTTGATGGCGAATGTACTGTGCAAAAAGTTAAAGGAAAATATGCTCACATATGTATGTGTGTTATTTTGCGCTTTTAGTATCTTTCTCTTACTAACATATTTATTTATTTTCTGTAATGTTAATTTAAATGGTTTTTGTTTTTTAAAGAGATAATCAATCTTTGCGGAATTAAAGAATGTTTCACTATTATCACGATGTTTAAATAAAATTCACGTGGAAAATAGGATTACGATTATGATATGCAGATTGGCATTTCGGTGAAAATTTGTGAAGTGATTAGGAATAGATAGATAGATTCCTTTATTTTTTAATTTGTTTGAGCTTTTTACTTAAATAGTTCATATTTTCACTTTATACAAATTAGATAATTTTACTTTTTTGTTGATTTTCTTTTTTTTTAATGAATATTTTTTAAGCGAGTATTGTTTTGTATATGACGTATAGAATATGTAAGTTTTTTTTTGTAAAATGGACGCTTTACTTGTTTAGATAAATTTTATTTCCATTTTAGTTTCTTTTATTCTTGTTTCCATTATTTCATAAACCCTCTAACATAGAGAGGTTTTATCATATTTTTTGAATTTGATAAAATGAAGAAATTACATTTTTTGAATTTTAAGGGGAAATGGCAAAGTTTCATCATAAATCTCAAAAATTCAAAGGTGGTGAACATGATAAAAAACAGAGTCGCAAACTATCATCAAGCATTTTTAAAATACTTAAAATAATGCTTAAACGAAAGTATTTTCTCAAACGAAGATGTAAAGCCTGATGCACACAAAAGTGGGGGATACAATGAACTAAATGAAACATTTATCATGGAAAAAGTAAAATGGAATGGGGTGTGACATCTCTGACAAAAGGGAAAATTAACGGTAGAGTGTGTGTATTGTTTTTAACTTAAATTTTATGTACAGTTTCACTAATTTTATTTGTTTTCAAAAAGATAAGGATTCCTTTTCCTATCAAATAGGTGTTTATGCAAATGATTGTGTATTCAAAGTGTTAGAATGGTTTATAATCATAATTTTTTGATGCAGCTGTTACGAAAAAATAGATACGATCCAAGTTATTCTGTACCAATTATTTTAAACAAAAAGTAACGCATTGTTATTTCTCTATGAATTTGTGTTATGCATGACATGTTATTGAAAGTATTTTTTCAGCTCTCATGTGCACATCTACGTAACCATTTTTCTACTTTTTTTATTCATCTTTCTCAAAATTCATAAAAGATTTATCACACTGCTACGTGTATTCAATCACTATGTCTCGCCGTTTTGTGTTTTGCAGTTTGATTGTTTTGTTGTCTGTTGTTGTGCACTATTCCACCGCGCAAAGCATCCGCTCCACATGCACATCCATTAATGTATGCCATCCCATGATTGGTGTTAAACACACACGGGAAAATTATCTTTTGGGGAAAATGTTAAGTGATAAAGATGGGAAAGATAACTCTGGCCAAAATGTTGCTCAACAAGGATCGTCCAGTGGACAGGTAAAAGTTAATAATGCTGACAATGCAGTTGAGGCAGCCATAAAAAGTGCACAAGAAAAAGTATCAAGTGCAGAACAGGTGATGAATAATGCTCTTACAAGTGCAAAAACTGCAGCAACAGCCTCTACCGAAGCAGAAACAAAAGAATTACAGGAAATTGAAGCTGCAAAGACAGAAGCTGCTAAACTGGAATCAGGCATTACTGATGTGCAACAGTTTGTGAAGACAATAACTGAAGCAGAGCAAAAAGGTAAAGAGAAAATAAAAGAAGCTAAAGAAAAGGCTACATCAGCTGTTACGAAAGCCAATGATGCAAACACAAAAATAGAAAATGCAAAAAAAGAACTAAAGGAGGCAGAAGGAATAACCGAAGAAAACCAAAAAGATCAAAAAAAACAAAAAGCGTCAGAGGCTGGAACAAAGGCAGACAATGCAGCAAATGATGCTAAAAGTGTTGAAACAGATATATCTCAATCTACAGCTGCTCTTTCCGAGGTACAAAAGGCACACAAAAACGCACAACTTGCTTTATACAAAATCAAAGCAGTTGTAGAAGCCAGTAAAGTAGATAAAGCGTATGAATCTATTAAAAATAATGAGAAGAGCATGGAAAAAGTAAAGGCTGAGGCGGATGCTATTATACAAACAATGAAAGATTTTGTTAACACTCTATTTGATCCGTTGAAACAAAAAGGAAAAAAACAATACGACGCTTCCAAAGGTCCTCACAAAATAGTACAAAAGGAAATGGAAACTGTCAAAAACTCTGAATTAAGAGTAAAATGGAAAAAGACACAAGCACATGAAGGTATAGAAAGCGTAAAAGCAAAAACAACTCTTGATGAAGCCAAAAAGGAGTATGAAAAGGTGGAAGAGGCTATTTCAAGTGCAACTTCAGAAGAGAACAACACAATAAACGCATTAAATAAAGCAAATGTGGAGTTAAAAAAGCTCCAAAAGACGAAATTGTCATTTGATGCTATTCAAAATGCAGATAATGTGTACCTTGCCGTCGTTTTATCAAAAGAGTTTGAAGAAAAAGCTAAAAAAGAGGAGCAAAGCGCCATTTCGAACATAAGTGAAATGGAGACTATAAGCACGGATGATATGACGGAAGAGAGTAAAAAGAAAATTACAGATCAATTGGGTAATGCAAAAAATATATTGAAAACTTTTGGAAGTGACGTGGAAGCGATTATCAAAACAAAAGAAGATGCGGAGAGTCACAAGATGGATGCGAACAAAATTGCTGAAAAAGCCGCAAACGCAGCAGATAATGTTGCGGCCGAACGTGCAATGAATAAATCTCATGAAATAAGCTTATTAGCCTTGAGTGAAGTTGTAAATGCGCAAAATCATTTTAAAAAAGTGGTCGAGAAGGCACAAGATATTGAAAAGTTAAAGTATGCAGCCAAAACAATTGCACTCACACATGGGATTACACAAATAATAAGCGTGACAAGAGGATATGTGAAAGAAGCAAAGGAGAAGCAAATCGCAGCGGACCTCTCTGTAAAAGCAATAGAAGTGCTTCTGACTCATCAAGTCACAGATGTGAAACAAAAAGTCACTCAACAACTAAATGCCGCGAATCAGGCATTACATCGTTTGAAAAGTGAAATCATGAAGCTCAATGCAGCTAGCACTATCCCAGAAAGACAGATTGAGGCAGTCAACACTTCAGTTTCTACAACACAACAAGCTGTTTCTGCGGCTGATGCAAAGCGAGAAGCACAAAAAGTAATAACCGCCGCCTCCACAGCTGAGAAAGAACTGAAAAAGGCAAAAGTAGCGCTCGATGGTGTGAAAATAGATGCGGCAAAGATTGAGAGGGCAACGCACACGGCCAATGTAGTCATTGATGCTAACAAGATGGATCAGTTGTACAATGCAATAAAGCAGGACTATGACGGTGTCATTGAGAAGAAGCGAGCTTTGGATGCCATTGTGACTGCGGTGCAGCAAATCTTTAATGAGTGCCCAAAGGAAGCGCGAGATGAAATGAAATCTTATTTACACACATCACAAGCAGCACAAGCGGCAACACAAATTGAATTAAATGACGCACAGCAAGCGGAGGAAAAGACAAAGCAATTAAAGGAGGAGGCATTAACAGCGTTGACAAACGTTATGAAGGCAGAAACTCCTTTGACTGAAATACAAACAATGACTGCGAAAGTTTCAGATTCAATAAAAGTTGCTCAAGAGAAAGCACAGAGTGCACACAATGCGATGATCAAAGCAAAAACGGAATTTGATAAAGCAGAAAAGGTACAATACGTGGCATCCGTTCTACTTTCTTCGCTAAAGGCAGGTCAAGCAGTAAGAAATGCAAACATCTACAAGAAAAGTGTAACAGAAAAAAAGGAGGAGGCAAAAAGTGCTATTAAAATTATTGAAGGTTTGCATCAACGTGTATCCATAGGTTCTTCCTTCATCATAATGAATCATCTCAGCATTGTAGAGGAGCTTTTTGAAACTCTCTCTGAGCAAGAAATATATGCTGTAAATGCTGCAAATAAAGCAAAGACGGCAAAGGAGGAGGTAGATAGATTTCTCGCAGAGGTAAATAATCCCAATATATCAGTCAATGACGTAAAATCTATTGCAGAGAAGGCGAAAGCATCTGAAATCCATGCTGCAAGGGAAGAGGGCAAAGCCAAAGGTGCACTAACGAGTGTAACATCTGATTTGACAAAAATAACAGAAGCCAAGCAAGATGCAGAGAATGTGAACAGCAAATCGCAAAAAGGATCGAGCAAACCAGTTAAAAAGAGACAAGGAACAAACACCAAACATATAGAAATACAAACGCCAGAATTTGGGGTTAATAATAATAATACAACTACAAAAAAGAATACAGAAACATATAGAGAAAAAGATGTGGTGAATAATTCCACAAAACCCATGGGTAGCAAAAGCAGTAGTAATACAGAAAACACTGATGAAACTGAAAACAATGTGAACAAAACTGTTGATAAAAAATCTGACAGTGCAGTGAATCCGTTTCATACAATTTTTGTTCTATTGATTATACTTTTTTTGGGCTCTCATGATTTTTGAATCAAATAAAAATTAAAAAAAAGTATACATTGTTACGAAAAACATTTTTCTTTTTGATGTTCTGCATTAATGTGCTTTGAGCAGAGCAAAAAACCTAATTTGAAATTATATTTATATGATCCTTTTTTTGTAATTGTTGCTAAAAGTGATTATGTGTGCCTGGTGGCTTTTCATTGAAAAACATTTTTTTTAAATCTCTATATATTTTCTAAATGTGTGCGTGATTTTTTTTTAAAAAAGAAAAATTTTTTTTCCCATGATTTGTTATATTATTTACACACTATTTCGGTTTTCTGTTTCTTTTGTTACTCTAAACATAAACATGCTGTTAATGAACAAATACTACTTCACTTCTTATTTTCCTTTACGNTTGCTGCCTTCAACACAAATGCTCATGATATTGATACAAGTAATGTAGGTGGGAGTGACGCTACTACAGTGTTTATAGCGCACAAATAGTCGTGTAAACTACAAAATAAAAAGTAAATGCCAGAAAACAAAAATTTAAAATTGTCCAACAAGAAGTCTCAAAATTGGATGCATTGAAAATAAATCCTATAGCGGCACATGGTTCTGCAAAGGAATTTATGGGAATTAATGAAATAGTCAAAAAGGCAGCAGGAAAAGCAGAAATTGGTGTAAAATGAATGGAAGCCTCAATGAAATCCACCACAAACAATCCAAATGAAGATGTCCATAATGCAACAGATGCTTAGGAGGAGATAAAACAAGAAAAAAATCCTTCATGAAGCTGAATGTGCAAAGGAGAGATGAAACTGTGATTGCAAACCTAATAAAGAGAAGGCAGAAGCTGCCGCCAATAGTGTTTGCGAAACATAAACAGGTGTAACATCTGTGGGGAAACTAAATAGTACATAAATAAATTCTGTTATGTGATTACGAAAGTTTTAACCGCTTGTGAGATATTCAATTGTGAAATTAAGACTATAATTTTCAAAGAAAAGTAGAGACTTAATACAAGAATGAAAAAAATGCATTAGATTTTTTCTTTCTTCAAACAGAACTATTTTGTCACTACACACAGGCATATAATACCTTACATGCTGCGTTGGCCCGTGTAGTTTTAAGGGTAGATCAAACTATCGTCCGGTGCTCGGCCATACACACACAGCGCTACCACATCCGACTTTGCCAATTTACTTCCGTCCCTCAAAACGAGGTACTAGGCGTATGCACCGCAAAGCGGCTGGCGTCACATACGTGGAAGGAGAGGGGTGATAAAAAAGAAAATAAATGCCTGAGCCTAAACCGTATTTCCGTACAGGTCAAAGCCGTACAAGTAACAAACTCTCCGTGATACATGTGGCGTCGCGCTCTGGCGTTTCGACGTATCACGAATCCCGCATGGCCAGAGAAGTGCGCACGAAAAATGAGACTTCGTGGAACAAATGTCCATCGCACGGTAAGGTGTCTCATACCTTCGACCTGGTCGCATCGGTCTACCCATATTATCTTGTGGGTACGTTATTATGCGGGCGGTGTTAACGACTTCTATCCCTACCCATATGGTACCTGGGTAATGAATTTATCTATATCTTGGCTTCTCTCAATAAGAGGTACTGAACCTTAACACCGCGTTGAGGTGTATAGATAACGTCAGGGACATTTTTATATTTTATTTATCCAACATGGCGTGGAAGTGTCATGCAAGTACATTTCATACTTACGTCATTGTATAATAAAATACAAAAATAAAAGTTGACAAAAAACAAAATTTGATGAGAGAAGTGTTGTATTCAACATATTTGTACAAAAATAGTAAGTTTCTGCCTTCCAAGCGTTCTTAGTACGATGTAAAAATGGAAGTGGGATTATCTTTATTTTGTGATTCTTATTTTGCTAGTTTTTAATATAATATTACTAAAAACATGTACTTCATGAAAACAAAATCACTTTTTAGGCTAATAACGTATTATAGCTTATGAATGATTTCTTTATTTTCTATTTTACATATTTTTCTTAGATTGTTATAAACGATCATTTTCTAAGTTTTTGCTATGATTTCAAAAACTTTAGACGTCAACAACTCATAAAAATACAGTTCAGTTAAAAGTTTGTAGAATTAATATGGTTAAAAAATAAATTTTGTGAGTCCAAGAAAAGAAGTTATTATTCTCTTTGCTTTACTTTTTTGTGAATATTCGAGTGTGTTAGTTACTTATTGTGTACCTTGGATAATGTAACTTTTGAAGTAAACACTTTAATTTGCTCTGATGTTAGTGTTATGCGTTAAAAAGTTTTTTTACTTGTTTTTATTTATTCTTAAAATTTATTTTGAAGTATATTTTATATAAAAAAGAAACCTTTATGCTCATGCACTACAGTATCTTTATACTTTTTGTAGCAATGTCTACTCTTTGTGATTTTGTTGTAACTGCTACTGGGAGTGTTGATGTTGAAGCAAACGTGAAAACTTCAAGTGGAAACCAGACGGATGCAATACCGAGCGAATTTGTGGAAAACAACTTTTCAGAGTTTGTGAACACTGAAATACCAAGTGATTTTTAAAACGTAGTGAATGGTTCTACAGTGGAGTCAACAGGAAAAGAAAGATATTCATACGAGCAGGCGTCCAGAGCAATAAACACGAATGTAAAACCTCTGTTGGAGAAAATGAAGAACTAAAAATAATTACACATCCGTTCTTTCTCTTAACGAAGAAATTTAGGAAAATTTCAAAAAAGTCAACTAACGATGACTAACAGTGTGCGAATATGGTTAAACAAGCAGAAGAAAAGCTGAAAGACGTTACCAAATTGAGAACAGAAGCAGAAAAAAAATAAAGTCTTTGAAGGAAGCCGCCGAAAATGTTAAAAAGAAATGTGCAAAGATAAATGAGACACACAAAAAAGTATCCCAACAAAGAAACAAGAAGCAGATACTAAAAACAAGACCATTGAGGGTGAAATAAAGAAAATAAAAGAAAGTGTGAAGGAATTCAATGAAAAATTAAACCCATGTCCGGGATTAAAAAATGAAAGTGAGCGTGTTCGTGATGCAATTATGGTTTCTATTAAAAAAGCAGAAAGTGCTGCCAAGGAAATGCCTATTTTGAGTGAGGATGAAAAAGCAAAGAGAAATGAAGTTCAGAGTGCGTATGAAGAAATTAAAAATACATTTTTGATCAAATGTTCGCCATTGTAACAAAGGAAGGTAATGTTGCTCAACCCCAAAAAGATACGACACAACCAACATTGCAACAGAATGGTATGAATTTATTGGAAGCTTCAGCACTACAAACTCCTCAAAAAAGTCAAAAATAAATTCAGAAAATAATTCATTATCCACGAGCCAGCAAAACGTAACGAAACCAGCAGATACTCATCTGCCAAGGAAGGAGATACCAAAGACTGAAGATGAAATGAGCATGAAAAAAACAAATACAACAACAAAGGAAAATGAAAAGGAAATAACAGAATTGTCAAACAAAAGGAATGATAAAATATCAGAAAAAGATATCCCAACAAATCCTGACAATGCCACCATTCACACGTATTTTACTTGCTTTGTCATCAAAATATTGACAATTACTTTTACACATGTTTTTTGTTACATAAATTAACCTTAAATCTTGCGTTTTATACATTCTTTATTATGTAATTTGAGGAGACACAAAAACAATTTTTGATACCGAGCAAAAACAAACAATAAAAAAACAAAAATAAGTAACTTGCATTTTCATTGAGTTACTTTGATGATAAAGAAAATACATTTCAATATTTTTTTGCGTTTACTAATCGTGCAGCTTACATGGATGCGAAAAAATCTCGAGAAAGTACAAATATATATATATACATTTTAAAAACTTTTTTGTGCGTCACTTTTTCTTTCAGTTCAATTTCGTAAGAAAGCAGCTTTACATTAATCTTCATTTGAAGAAAAATGGATAGCACAACATTGAGAAAGAAACTTTTTTCGTTACTTTATGGAAATTTTGAAGTCATTTTTTTTTGAAGGAAAAATCAATGATCTGGAATCTCTTTTTATGAACTACTTATTTACAAATGCATCATATTTAAGTAATAATAGATTTGTTAAAGATACAACATGTATTTTTTACTGTTGAATAACAATTTTTATTGTAATTTGAATGTTGGGGATTAATATTTTTTCTTTCACTTTTTTTACTTTTTGTCAAACACATTTTAGTCTATGATATTCTAATATCACATTCTTAGAATCTTTAGTGAAAGGTGGCAAGTGTGGTAGTCAAAATCACATAATTGCATTTGATGATGTAACAAAATTTATATTAGGAAGAATCAATATTTTGTAATCAGTGATCGTAATCGCAATGTGTAATGCAATGTACTATTTCGTTAGTAAAAGCCAAATTTATTCGTCACTAAAAACGCGTTTGGCAATCTTATCGCTGTATTATTGCATTCAATTTTACAGTTATTGGATATCAGCAAAACATTTATTGAACATTTGATGAAGTGTTTCATATATAGTCTTTAAAAGATCCCTAATTGACAAATGTTTTTTATAAAATGTTTGTTAAAAAAGAAATTGTGTTTTATGATAAAAAAGAAGATATGTTGTGTTTTTAAAAGTAGCTTTAAATGTAACTAACCTCAACAAAAGAAGGTGTAAAATACCTAAATGGTGTAATATTTTTTTTTCCACATAAAGGTTTAATTTTTTTTGAAAATAAAATTAATTTCCTCTTCTTAAATAAAAAGTAAAGATAAAAAACATGTTTTCACAATTTTGATATTATATTACTGCAAATGCGCTTTCTTGATTTTAAAATTTTTATCTGTACATAATGCGTCTCAAAATTTTTAATTTAAAATTATCTTTTTTTTTTTACGCTCTTATTTTGTGTGAAAGTGTACATAATTAGCCAATATGTTTTGTATTTATGATTCATTGCGAGTTTTTCATATTGGTGTACATTATTCACACTTTGAGATAAATTAACTCTTGAAACATTTTCTCAACACATTTTATTTTAAAAAGCGTATGTTATAACAAATAACCATGATTCATAATTGAAGTTGCTTATTTAATGTCTTTATTCGTTATAAAAAAGAAGCTAAAATGTGTTCTTATAAAAAAACATATTTACCACAAAAAAAAAATTTCATAAAAACTAGAAAAATATATATGATTCTGTGAAGTATGTTATTTACATTGCCACTTTTAAACTTTTTGATAAAGTAGTTTTACTAATAATAAATTTCTTTACTGTCAAAATTTTTGTCCTTAATTTGTTAATCAGTTAATCATTGTTATTATAAGATTTAAGAAGTATATACAGATGAAATCCTATACAAATAAATGTATTTATTTTATTGACCTTTTTGTGAAATTGATTGCAACATATTGTTATTGTTCTGTGTGTTACCTCTATATTTTTAGATTATGATAAATATTGGGTGAACAATAATAATATTTTTTTTCTTATTAATTACAATTATTCATCTTATCTATCACACTAAAAATGTGGATTCCTTTGTTGGGATTCAAAATTCTATAGTGATACTCTTTTGTGTGTCATAAATATAGCAGCTACTCCACTTGTTCATAAAGTTATATAGAAAATGGTTTTTTCTCTTCCCATTTTTGATAGTGATAACTGAGAAGAGAACACAGTAATTAGTAACATTATGATTAATTCAATTGTCAAAAAATGTTTTGTTTTTGTTTTTGTACTTTTACTTGTATAACTTCTTATGATTATCTTATTTTTACATTTAGCAAAAGTGGCTCTTCGAGAAATGAACAATATCAGAACAATACATATGATTATTTTGTGCTGTAAAAAAATGTCTTTTGTCTTCTTTTACAAGCAAAAAGATGCAGATTGTAAAAGGTTCATTGCATTTAAAAATACCTCTTTGACGCATTTTGGGGGTTGTGTTAGATACTATGAAGTGGTGTTTAATTTAAAAGTATTACAAAATGTTTTTTTACTTTTTGTTAGTTATGTAATTGTCAACAAGATAAGAAAAGATTAGGAAAGGTACAATTGAATAAAATGAAGATAAATGTTGTTGAATTTTTTATGCAGTATAGTTTTATTTAATACCTGTTAAAGTAGATAAAAATTAATTCGTCTACGTAAAGCCAGAAACAAGAATGAGATAGTGGAGACATTACAATGCTTCACATACAAATAATAAGAGTTGTATAATTACATCATTACTAAAATGTCTCGTATCTAGGAAGACAAACTGTACATGATGAGCACTTTTTAAAAATTTTAATGCCCACAATGTCTAATATTCTTTCATTCTTCTTTTCGTACTATTGATACAATAATAAAGACAATAAGAAATCAATTATGTTCTTATGGATTGTATTTTTCGTCAAAGTTAAACAGTTTTTCATATTATTAGTTTTTTATGGTCTATGTTTTATACTCGTCTAAATGATTGATCAAAAATTGTTCTAGTAATTAACAAGTTCTATTGTTTTCATATTTTTTTGAATGCCAGATATATCTTTTGGCTTTTTTATTTATACTCTTTTATGCCAGATTCCATAAACTTCCAAAGTTCTTCAAACACAATAAATAATATGCATAATGTGGGATTATTGCATATGCACGTTATCTTTTTTTAAATTGGAAAAAAAGGTTTTTTTTTTGCTTTTATTATTGATGAGGTGAAAAAAATCAATTTCTTTTCCTTTAAATTGTCATATAAGTGTTGAATATCACATTGGACGAATTTAAAATGAATAAAGTGTGACTATTACATTGGAAAGGTTAAATTGTGTGCACTGTATATTATGAAAGAGAAAATATTCCTCATATTTGCTCGTAGCGTCTCACCTTCTACACTGTCATGTATCATTCTCTACAGCTTTTATTGTACTACAAAATGTATCACCAAGATCTTAATAAAATTTATCCTTTGTTTACATGGTGCATGCTATTGAAGAGCACAGTACATTTACTTTTCAAAATATTTTGGCATATAAACTCATTTATTTATTCTTTGATGCAATGTTTTTTTTTACTTTATACATATTTTAGATAATATTGTTTTACAATTAAGTGGACATGGCCACCAAAATGCAACAAATCCTCATGATACATACATTACAGATATTTCTTTTGGCAGTAACCTTTTCAACATTGTGTTC